>JAUDYJ010000005.1:85141339-85203839 GCA_030761175.1 Masticophis lateralis
TCCTTCCTTTCCCTTTTTCTTTCTTTTTCTTCCTTCCTTCCTTTCTCTCTCTCTTTATTTTTTTCTTTCTTTTGTTCCTTCCTTCCTTTCTTTCTTTTCTCACTTCCCCTTCCTTCCTTCCTTCCTTCCTTCCTTCCTTTCTTTCTTCTTTCTCTTTTTCTCTCTTTTTCTCTCTTTCTTTCTTATTTCCTTCTTTTTTTCTTTCTTTCTTCATTCTTTCTTTCTTTCTTTCTCTTTCTTTTTCTTTCCTTCCTTTCTCTCTCTTTTTTCTTTTCCCTTCCCTTTCTTTCTTTCTTTTTCTTTCCTTCCTTTCCCTTTCTTTCTTTTTCTTCCTTCCTTCCTTTCTCTCTCTCTTTAATTTTTTCTTTCTTTTGTTCCTTCCTTCCTTTCTTTCTTTTCTCCCTTCCCCTTCCTTCCTTCCTTCCTTCCTTCCTTCCTTTCTTCTTTCTCTTTTTCTCTCTTTTTCTTTCTTTCTTTCTTATTTCTTTCTTCCTTCCTTCCTTCCTTCCTTCCTTCCTTCCTTCCTTCCTTCCTTCCTTCCTTCCTTCCTTTCTTCCTCCTCTCTCTCTCTCACTTTCTTTCTTCCTTCCTTTTCTTTCTTTCTTTCTTTCCTCCGTTTTTCTTTTTTCTTTTTCTTCCTTCCTTCGTTCCTTCTTTCCTTCGTTCCTTACTTCATTAATTTTTTCCTTCCTTCCTTCTTTTTTCGTTCATTCTTTCCTTTTTCTCTTTTTCTTTCTTTTTCTTCTTTCTTTCTTTCTTTCTTTCTTTCTTTCTTTCTTTCTTTCTTCCTTTTTTTCTTTCTTCCTTCCTTCCTTCCTTCCCTCCTTCCTTCCTTTTTTCTCTTCCTTCCTTCTTTTTTCTTTCTTTCTTTCTTTCTCTTTCTTTCTTTCTTTCTTTCTTTCTTTCTTTCTTTCTTTCTTTTTCTTTCCTTCCTCTCATTCTCTCTTTATTTTTCTTTATTTTTTCCTCCTTCCTTTTTTTCTTTCTTTCCTCCCTTCCCCCTCCTTCCCTCCCTTTCTTCTTTCTTTCCTTCTTTCTTTCTTTCTTCTTTCCATCTTTCCCTTTCTTTCTCTCTTCTTTCCTTCTTTCTCTTTTCTTTCTTTCTTTCTTCCTTCCTTCCTTCCTTCTTTCCTTCTCTTTTCTTTCTTTCTTTCTTTCTTTCTTTCCTTCCTTCCTTCCTTCCTTCCTTCCTTCCTTCCTTCCTTCCTTCCTTCCTCTCTCTTTATTTTATACTCTCTTTATTTCTCTTTATTTTTTCCTTCTTTCTTTTTCTTCCTTCTTTCTTTCTTTCTTTCTTTCTTTCTTTCTTTCTTTCTTTCTTTCTTTCTTTCTTTCTTTCTTCTTCTCACACACTCTTTATTTTGTATCTTTTCCTTCTTTCTTTCTTTCTTTCTTTCCTTCCTTCCTTCCTTCCTTCCTTCCTAACTGTCTTCCTTCCTTCCTTCCTTCGTTCCTTCTTTCCTTCTTTCCTTCCTTCATTAATTTTTTCCATCCTTCCTTCTTTTTTCTTTCTTTCTTTCTTTCTTTCTTTCTTTCTTTCTTTCTTTTATTTCCTTCTTTCTTTCTTTCTTTCTTTCTTTCTTTCTTTCTTTCTTTCTTTCTTTCTTTCTTTCTTTATTTTTCTTTATTTTTTCTTCTTACTTTTTCTTCCTTCCTTCGTTTTTTCTTTCCTTCTTTCCTTCCTTCGTTAATTTTTTCTTTCTTTCTTTTTTTTCTTTCTCTTTTATTTCCTTCTTTCTCTTTCTTTCTTTCTTTCTTTCTTTCCTCCTTCCTTCCTTTCATCTTTCTCTCTTTCTTTCTTATTTCCTTCTTTCTTTATTTCTTTCCTTCTCTTTTCTTTGTTTCTTTCTTTTTTCTCTTTTTCCTTCCTTCTTTTTCCTTCTCTTTCTTTCTTTCTTTTGTTCATTCTTTCCTTTTTCTCTTTTTCGTTCTTTTTCTTTCCTTCTTTCTTTGTCTTTCTTTCTTTCCTTTCTTCTCACTCTTTATTTCTCTTTATTTTTTCCTTCTTTCTTTCTTTCTTTCTTTCTTTCTTTCTTCTTTCTTTCTTTCTTTCTTTCTTTCCTTTCTTCTTCTCACACTCTCTTTATTTTGTATCTTTTCTTTCTTTCTTTCTTTCTTTCTTTCTTTCTTCCTTCCTTCCTTCCTTTCTTTCTTTCCTTCCTTCCTTCCCTCCTTCCTTCCTTTTTTCTCTTCCTTCCTTCCTCCGTTCCTTCCTTTGTTCCTTCCTTCCTTCCTTTCATTTTCTTTCCTTCCTCTCATTCTCTCTTTATTTTTCCTTATTTTTTCCTTCTTTCTTTCTTTTTTCTCCCTTCCTTCCTTCTTTCTCTTCCTTATTCATTCCCTCGTTCCTTCCTTTACTTTCTTCTTCTCATTCTCTATTTTTCTTTTTTCCTTCTTTCTTTCTCTCCCTTCTTTCTTTTTCTTTTTTCCTTCCTTCCTTCCTAACTTCCTTTCATTCTTTCTTTCTATCTTTTTTCTGTTCTTTCTTTCTTTCTTTTTTCTCTTTTTGTTTCTTTTTCCTTCTTTCCTTCTTTCATTAATTCCTTCTTTCTTTCTTTCTTTCTTCTTTGTTTCTTTATTTTCCTTTCCTTCCTTTCTCTCTCTCTATTTTCTTTCCTTCCTTCCTTCCTTCCTTCCTTTCTTCCTTCCTTCCTTTCTTTCTTTCTTTCTTTCTTTCTTCTTTCTTTCCTTTCTCTTTCTTTCTTTCTTTCTTTCTTTCTTCTTTCTTTCCCTTTATTCCTTCATTGTTTTCCTTCCTTCCTTCCTTCCTTCCTTCCTTCCTTCCTTCCTTCCTTCCTTCCTTAATTTTTTCCTTCTTTCTGTTCTTTCTTTCTTTCTCTTTCTTTTTTTCTCTTTCTTTCTCTTTCTTTCTGTACTTACTTTCGTTCTTCTTTCTTTCTTTCTCTTTCTTTCTTTTTTTCTTTTTCTTTCCTTCATCTCATACTCTCTTTATTTTTCTTTCTTTCTTTCTTTCTTTCTTTCTTTCTTTCTTTCTTTCTTTCTTTCTTTCTCTTTCGTTCCTCTCATTCTCTCTTTATTTTTCTTTCTTTTTTCCTTCTTTCTTTTTCCTTCTTTCCTTCCTTACTTCCTTCTTTGTTTCTTTATTTTCCTTTCCTCTTTCTCTTTCTTTCTTTCTTTCTTTCTTTCTTTCTTTCTTTCTTTCTTTCTATCTTCTTTCTTTCTTTTTTTCTTTCTTTCTTTCTTTCTTTCTTCTTTCTTTCCCTTTCTTTCTTTCTCTCTTTTTCTTTCATTCCTCTCATTCTCTCTTTATTTTTCTTTATTTTTTCCTTCTTTCTTCTTTCCTTCTTTCTTTCTTTCTTTCTTTCTTTCTCTCATTCTCTATTTTTCTTTTTTTCCTTCTTTCTTTTCCTTCCTTCCGTCCTTCTTTCCTTCTTTTGTTTATTCTTTCTTTCTTTCTTTCTTTCTTTTTTCTTTCTTTCTTTCTTCTTCCCTTCTTTCTTTTTCTTTCTTTCCTTCCTTCCTATCTTCTTTCTTTGCTTCTTTCTTTTTCCTTCCTTCCTTCCTTCCTCCCTATTTACTCTTTCTTTCTTTCTTTCTTTCTTTCTTTCTTTTTCTTTCTTTCTTTCTTCTTTCTCTTTCTCTCTCTCTCTTTCTTTCCTTCCTCTCACTCACTTTTTCCTTCTTTCTGTTCTTTCTTTCTTTCTCTTTCTTTCTTTCTCTTTCTTTCTGTACTTTCTTTCTTTGTTTTTTCTTCTTTGTTTTCTTCCTTCCTTCCTTCCTTCCTTTCTATCTTCTTTCTCTTTCTCTCTCTTTATTTTTCTTTATTTTTCCTCTTCTTTCTTTCTTTCTTTCTTTCTCTTTCGTTCCTCTCATTCTCTCTTTATTTTTCTTTATTTTTTCCTTCTTTCTTTTTCTTTCTTTCCTTCCTTCTTTCCTTCTTCTTTGTTTCTTTATTTTCCTTCCTTCCTTTCTTTCTTTCTTTCTTTCTTTCTTTCTTTCTTTCTTTCTTTCTTTCTTTCTTTCTTTCTTCTTTCTTTCCCTTTCTTTCTTTCTCTCTTTTTCTTTCCTTCCTCTCATTCTCCCTTTATTTTTCTTTATTTTTTCCTTCATTCTTCTTTCCTTCCTTCTTTCTTTCTTCCTCTCATTCTCTTTTTCTTTTTTTCCTTTTGCTTTTCCGTCCTTCCGTCCTTCTTTCCTTCTTTTGTTTATTCTTTCTTTCTTTCTTTCTTTTTTCTTTCTTTCTTTCTTTCTTCTTCCCTTCTTTCTTTTTCTTTCTTTCCTTCCTTCCTATCTTCTTTCTTTGCTTCTTTCTTTTTCCTTCCTTCCTTCCTCCCTATTTACTCTTTCTTTCTTTCTTTCTTTCTTTCCTTCTTTCTTTCTTTCTTCTTCCCTTCTTTCTTTTTCTTTCTTTCCTTCCTTCCTTCCTTCCTTCCTATCTTCTTTCTTTCTTTCTTTTTCCTTCCTTCCTTCCTTCCTCCCTATTTACTCTTTCTTTCTTTCTTTCTTTCTTTCTTTCTTTCTTTCTTTCTTTCTTTCTTTCTTTCTTTCTTCTTTCTCTTTTTCTCTCTCTCTTTCTTTCCTTCCTCTCTCTCTTTATTTTTCTTTATTTTTTCCTTCCTTTTTTTCTTCTTTGTTTTTCTTCATTCCTTCCTTCCTTTTTTCCTTCTTTCATTAATTTTTTCCTTCTTTCTCTTCTTTCTTTCTTTCTTTCTTTCTTTCTTTCTCTCTCTCTCTTTCTTTCTTCTTTCCTTCTTTTTCTTTTTCTTTCTACTAATCTTCTTTTTCTTTCGTTCTTTCTATTTTCTTTCCTTCCTCTCACTCTCTCTTTATTTTTCTTTATTTTTCTTCTTTTGTTTTCCTTCCTTCCTTCCTTCCTCTCTTCCTTCCTTCCTATCTTCTTCTCTTCTCTTTCTCTTCTTTCTCATCTTCTCTTCTTTCTTCTTCTTCTTTCTTTCTTTCTTTCTTTCTTTCTTCTTCTTCTTCTCTTTCTCTCTCTCTTCTTTCCTTCCTCTCTCTTTATTTTTCTTTATTTTTTCCTTCCTTTTTCTTCTTTGTTTTTCTTCTTCCTTCCTTCCTTTTTTCCTTCTTTCATTAATTTTTTCCTTCTTTCTCTTCTTTCTTTCTTTCTTTCTTTCTCTCTCTTTCTTCTTCTTTCCTTCTTTTTCTTTCTTTCTTTCTTTTTCTTTCCTTCCTCTCACTCTCTCTTTATTTTTCTTTATTTTTTTCTTCTTTTGTTTTCTTCCTTCCTCCTTCCTTCCTTCCTTCCTTCCTTCCTTCCTATCTTCTTTCTCTTCTCTCTCTTTATTTTTCTTCATCTTTCCTCTTCTTTCTTTCTTTCTTTCTTTCTTTCTTTCTTTCTTTCTTTCTTTCTTTCTTTTTCTTTCGTTCCTCTCATTCTCTCTTATTTTTCTTTATTTTTTCCTTCTTTCTTTTTCGTTCTTTCCTTCCTTACTTCCTTCTTTATTTCTTTATTTTCCTTTCCTTCCTTTCTCTCTCTCTCTCTCTTTCTTTCTTTCTTTCTTCTTTTTTCTTCCTTTCTTTCTTCTTTCTTTCCACTTTCTTTCTTTCTTTCTTCTTTCTTTCTTTCTTTCTTTCTTTCTTTCTTTCTTTCTTCTTTCTTTCTTTCATCTTTCTATCTTCTTCCTGTCTTTTATCCCCAGAGCTAGGGTATTCCTTCCCCAGGATTGGCCTACGGCTTTTCACTGCTCTCCTCATCACTGCCTTCTGTGCAGCCATGTGTCAGGCACTGGACCCAGCTGTTCCTCCTCTTCTTCATCAACCACCTCCAGATGTGGGGGCTGTTGACTCTCCTCTGAGGGCTGATGGATGGCCCAGACTCTGCCTCCCCTCCTCTCTCTCTGCTAGCTCCATTTCCTCTTCCCCCTCAGAGCTCCCAGGTTGCTGACCCTGACTCTCACACCACTTCCTCTGATTTGGCTGCTGGAGGGGCTAATGACTAATAGGCCACAACACAGTCATGCAGCTGATTGGGAGAATGATTTCCAAACTCTTAAATCAAGAAGGTAAAGGAATGTTTTGTGTGTGTGCTTGTGCGTGTAGGCAATGTTACAAATTGATTGCTATGAAGGGCAGGTGAAGGAAGGCCATTTTATTCACGGACATCTGGAAGCTCTGCAGGCAGCGCATTTGCTACTTAGCCAGCTCGAAGCAAAGTGGAAAAGGATTGGCTGTTATTCTAGGTGCTCCACTATTAACCAGTTCAAATAGAACACGAGTAACTTAAGCGAGGGATTGGATAAAGTAAGGAAAGGTAGGTCTGCCAAGAGCTATTGGGCATGAAAACTCAATGTAACATGCCTCCAGATACTAGTTGCAGGGGACCAACTATGCCTCCGTTATCTCCTGCTTGTGAGCATTCAAAGGCTGATCATTATGAGAAATAAAAATGCCAAACTAAGATAGACCTTGGCTGACTGAACAGGACTGTTCTCAGTGATTACATTATTTCAGAAGGTTATGAACTGCTCCTGTTAGTAGTCTCTGACTAGTGTCTCTGCCTCAGAACTCTGGCTCAGTTCTATGATTTGGAATTAAGAGCAAACGATAATCAAATTTGACACTAAAACCATGTATTATAAATATTTAAAATTGGCAATTAGCCTTAAATAGAAAACTATTTCATCCTCTAGAAAGATAATCCCAATAGCTCAGTCCTCACAGCTTGATGGAATAACCCAGTCTTCATTCGCTTTCTAAAAAGTTAGAGGGAGGGGAAGGATTCAAAGAGCTGGGGGCACTGTGCCAGAGGCGTAGGGTTGCACCTGAACAAAAAAACTATGTTTCCGTACTCTCTGTAAATGACAAAGAGGTTAAGGATATCTGGGAAAATAATTGGCAGAATTCTGATTAGAATTTAAGATGTGCACATGGTAATAATCAAAAATCAGCCTTGTCAGATGTTACATCTTTTCTATCCTGCTTTACGGAGTAGAGAGTTGGTCTCTGACAGAAAACCACTTGAAGAAACTAGAAGCATTTGAAATGTGGATTTACAGACAGCTATTACATATAATAATGTATAATAATAATGATGATGATGATGATGATGATGATGATGATGATGATGCCTGGACTACTGCAATGCTCTCTACATGGGGCTCCCCTTGAAGAGCACCCGGAGGCTCCAACTGGTCCAGAATGCGGCCATGTGGGCGGTTATGGGAGCGATGTGGCGCTCCCATGTGGCTCCCCTCTTGTGCGAGCTGCACTGGCTCCCAGTGGTCTTCCGGGTGCGCTTCAAGATTCTGGTTACCACCTTTAGAGCCTCCATGGCATAGGACCAGGGTATTTATGAGACCATCTTCTGCCACCAGTAACCTCTCACTGACCAGTACACTCCCATAGAGAGGGGCTCCTCAGGCTGCCGTTGGTCAAACAATGTCAACTGGTGGCCCCCAGGGACAGAGCCTTCTCTGTGGGGGCACCTATCATCTGGAACGAGCTTCCACCGGAATTACGGAGGATCCTGGATCTGTGCACTTTCCGCCGTGCCCTTAAAACATTCTTATTTAAGCAGGCGGGCCTGGCCTAATTTTCTCTTTTTAAATTGTTTCAAATCTATCCTAAATTGGGTGTTTTAAATTATTGGGCTAAAATATTTATTATATTCTAAATGTTTTTAAACATTTGTATTATATGCATTTCATCTGACTGTTCACCGCCCTGAGACCTTCGGGAGTAGGGCGGTATATAAATTTAATAAAACAAACAAACAAACAAACAAACAAACAAACAAACAAACAAACTGGGTTAACAAAATCCCTAATGAGGAGGTGATAAGCCGCCTGGGAAGCAAAGGGAAATAATCAAAGCCATTAAAAAGCAAAAGTTAGAATATTTTGGACATGTGATGTGACACCCAGAAAAATACAGCATCCTTCACTTAATCCTCCAGGGAAAAATTGAAGGCAAACGAGGCCCAGGCAGAAGAAGAACATCATGGCTTCAAAACCTAAGGGACTGGTTTGGACAAAACTCAGCAGCACTTTTTCATACGGCTGTTGAGAAAAATAGGATTGCCAACATGATCGCCAAGGTCTGATGATGGACATGGCACAAGAAGAAGAAGACATGCTAATAAAAAGATAGTGAGGAATATGGACTTTGTTGCAAGGAATGAATATTGTTCATTGGTCATATATCAAAAAAAGTGAAAATGCTGTGTATAGGAGTTGCCCAATTCTGTTTTATGGAATTGAGGTGCTTAGAATAGAATAGAATAGAATAGAATAGAATAGAATAGAATAGAATAGAATAGAATAGAATAGAATAAGAATAGAATAGAATAGAATTCTTTATTGGCCAAGTGTGATTGGATACACAAGGAATTTGTCTTGGTGCATACGCTCTCAGTATACATAAAAGATACATTCATCAAGAATCATAAGGTACAACACTTAATGATAGTCATAGGGTACAAATAAGCAATCAAATCATATTAGGAAACAGTCAATATAAATCTTAAGGATACCAGTAACAAGGTTACAGTCATACAGTCGTAAGTGGGAAGAGTTGGATGATAGGAATGATGAGAAGATTAATAGTAAGGCAGACTAGTTTGACAGTGTTGAGGGAATTGTTTAGCAGAGTGATGGCGTTCGGGAAAAACCTGTTCTTGTGTCTAGTTGTTCTAGTGTGCAGTGCTTTATAGCGTCATTTTGAGGGTAGGAGTTGGAACAGTTTATGTCCAGTATGCGAGGGGAAATATAAATTTATGTCCAGGATGTGAGAGGAAATATATTATGCAGGAGAAATATAAAAATATATTAAAAACCTATTTGAGAAGTATGTGTAGTAAAAGAAAAGAACAAAAGAATAAATGGGAAGCAAATTAATGTGTATTGAACACAAAAATGAATGAAGCACATTGTAGGTTTTTTTTTTTTTTTGCCATATAGGGGAATGAATGAATCATGAAACAGATATAATAAGGAAGACAGAATTGACCTGAAATTAAAAATGGACACCATGATGAATTTTATGTAAATGCCCTTACCTGTTTCACTAACGATAGACTGTCATTACAGACAAAGGATTATGTCTTTGGAGGGGTTGGTTTAGGTGGGTCCTAAAAATGTAAAAGAACCACAATGGTAGCATGCTTGCATATGGTGCTTAGTTGTGATGAAGAGGCCATTGGTTGCATTTGCATGCCAGCTGATACACAATTTCCAATGCCTGGATCATTTATAGTCATTTTAAATCCTGTGCCAGATAATATCTCTTCCAGAACAACAGGTGACATTTAACTGTGTCAGATGCTGCTGAGAGCATCCCCATCAAGAACTTGGGAGTCAGTTTTTCCATGCCTATGGACAATTAATCCTCTAACACCATTTCATCAAGTGCAGTAGGATATCATGGTAGAGAGGAGCTGTCAACGTTCTGACTAGCGAACCCAACAAAAGGAACTCTCAGGGAGTTTGAATCCCGAAAAGTAAAACTTTATTGAATACACCATCTCAGAACTGAAAAAGCAAAACCAGCTCTGCTTTTCCCACATGAAAGCTTGCTTAATTAAACAATAGATTTCCTTTCACCCACCCCTCAAGTGGTCACATGGTCCAATCATAGAACTTCTTTTTGTTATGGGAACAGTCCACTTCTCCATCGAGCACCGGGGCTGGGTGGGTGGTGGGTAGTGACCTTGGTGGTCTTCAGGCTCTCACAGTCTGTGAACAACGTCTTGTTTCCTCCCTATACATTCCAACCCTCCCCACTTACAATTGGCAAATTGAAAAGTGATAGGAGCTAGAAGGCAATAAGTGATTCAATCATGACAGAAGCAGCTGGAAGAGGAAAGAGAAAAGGAAGGAACAAAGAGAGACTGGTCTTGCCAGAAGCTGTTGGAGAGGAACCAATGAGAGATGGTTGATTTTGGTATATTGAAAATGTGAATTAATCCCCTCTCTAGTTAGGCTAATTTGAAAATAGCTTTTTCTTTCATTATAATAAATATTTGTTTCCTCCTTGTAGTGCAAAAAAAAAAAAATTACTGTGGTGTGCATTCAAGGGATTTCTTCTTTGACTGGAGAGTGAACTGGTATCTTTTTCCAGGGGATAATCACCTTATTAATATTTTTCTGCATATTATTTTCTTTTTGGTTTAGTTTTGCTTTTATAGTTTTAAAACTTTTTAATAATTATACAATGGGTTTAAATAATTACTGTTTTACTGGATCGGTGTATGCCACTCAGAGTTGCTTTGCCAAGTGGATAACCATATAAATTTGATGATACATACATACATACATAGATAGATGATAGATAGATAGATACTGTAGATAGGTAGATAGATAGATATTGTGGGTAGTGGGTGGGTGGGGGGATGGATGGATAGATAGAGATACATAATAGATAGATAGATAGATAGATAGATAGATAGATAGATAGATAGATAGATAGATAGATAGATAGATAGATACTGTAGAAAGGTAGATAGATAGATATTGTGGGTGGGTGGGTGGATGGGTGGATGAATGGATAGATAGAAATACATGATAGATAGATAGATAGATAGATAGATAGATAGATAGATAGATAGATAGATACTGTAGATAGGTAGATAGATAGATATCGTGGGTGGATGGGTGGATGGGTGTATGGATGGATAGATAGAGATACATGATAGATAGATAGATAGATAGATGATAGATGATATAGATAGATAGATAGATAGATAGATAGATAGATAGATAGATAGATAGATAGATAGATAGATACTGTAGATAGGTAGATAGATAGATATTGTGGGTGGATGGGTGGATGGGTGGATGGATGAATAGATAGAGATACATGATAGATAGATAGATAAATAGATAGATATAGATGATAGATGATATAGATAGATAGATAGATAGATAGATAGATAGATATATAGATATATAGATACTGTAGATAGGTAGATAGATAGATATTGTGGGTAGTGGGTGGGTGGGTGGGTGGATAGATAGATAGAGATAGATGATAGATAAATGATAGATGATAGATACATAGATAGATAGATAGATAGATAGATAGATAGATAGATAGATAGATGATAGATAGATAGATACTGTGGGTGGATGGGTGGATGGGTGGATGGATGGATAGATAGAGATACATGATAGATAGATAGATAAATAGATATAGATGATAGATGATATAGATAGATAGATAGATAGATAGATACTGTAGATAGGTAGATAGATAGATATTGTGGGTAGTGGGTGGGTGGGTGGGTGGGGGGGTGGATAGATAGATAGAGATAGATGATAGATAAATGATAGATGATAGATAGATAGATAGATAGATAGATAGATACTGTAGATAGGTAGATAGATAGATATCGTGGGTGGATGGGTGGATGGGTGGATGGATGGATAGATAGAGATACATGATATATAGATAGATAAATAGATAGATAGATGATATAGATATAGATAGATAGATAGATAGATAGATAGATAGATAGATAGATAGATACTGTAGATAGGTAGATAGATAGATATTGTGGGTAGTGGGTGGGTGGGTGGATGGATGGATAGATAGATAGAGATAGATGATAGATAAATGATAGATGATAGATAGATAGATAGATAGATAGATAGATAGATAGATAGATAGATAGATAGATACTGTAGATAGGTAGATAGATAGATATTGTGGGTGGATGGGTGGATGGATGGATAGATAGAGATACATGATAGATAGATAGATAAATAGATAGATATAGATGATAGATGATATAGATAGATAGATAGATAGATAGATAGATAGATAGATAGATAGATAGATACTGTAGATAGTTAGATAGATAGATAGATAGATATTGTGGGTGGGTGGGTGGGTGGGTGGATAGATAGATAGAGATAGATGATAGATAAATGATAGATGATAGATAGATAGATAGATAGATAGATAGATAGATAGATACTGTAGATAGGTAGATAGATAGATATTGTGGGTGGATAGGTGGATGGGTGGATAGATGGATAGATAGAGATACATGATAGATAGATAGATAAATAGATAGATAGATAGATAGATGATAGATGATATAGATAGATAGATAGATAGATAGATAGATAGATAGATAGATAGATAGATAGATAGATAGATACTGTAGATAGGTAGATAGATAGATATTGTGGGTAGTGGGTGGGTGGGTGGATGGATGGATAGATAGATAGATAGAGATAGATGATAGATAAATGATAGATGATAGATAGATAGATAGATAGATAGATAGATAGATAGATAGATCGTATTTGCCTACTTTAATGCTGGGAGTAATAGGAATAAAAATTAATTAGATAAAAATTGGAACAAACTGTTGTATTTCTATTCAAATAGGTTGAGGAATAACCAAATAAATGCTCAAATTTGTGACAGAAGAAGAGAGGTAATTTTGAAAGTGTCTCACAGCAAGCCAGGGAATTGTACTTATGCTGTAACACATGGGCAAAGCATAATTGACCTTGCAACTCTCTGATAATAAAGTTGCTTTATTATCTTCAAGTTTAATCTATTATGTCACTGTGATCTTCAGCACTGAGTTTTGAGCTCTTTAACATCGATAGCAGTAGTAGAGTATTTGATGATATAGATTATAATTTTATAATGCGGGCCAAAAAAAGAAAGAATTAAATGGAACATTTTTTTCCAATTTGGAATAGCCTGGAGTCTGCTGTAAAATGGAAAATAATTCCAGTTCTGAATAATCAATAGATTAATCAATAACTTACATAGTGATAAATTATCTCTACTTTTTTGGTCTCTGCAGCAGGCTGGAAAAACACAGAATGCCTGAAAGATAGGTGATGGCACCAGGAGCTATCAAGCCCCCATCTCATGCAGAAATATGAAGACCAGAGCAATTCTGGGTGGGAGGTCCAAGTCCTCCAGTATTTAACCATACTGCTTAGCCAGGGAGTTCTGCTCTAGGTAATCCCGTTTTCTTATATTCATCGGCTGATTTCAACACACACACATTGGATATCTCAGTTAGTTTATGAGGGATTTTTTTCTGTTGGAAGTCTTGAGGGAAGTTTTTCTTCTTTAAGACACATTTGGAAAACCAAAGAACGGATATTTATCCAACAGGAAGCTCTCATGAATAGGATGTCTGAGAGCAGAATGTTGTCCAAGAGTGGTGGAACCAGGATGAGGGCCCAAAAGACACAGCAGACACTCAGTAGGTCCAGTATCCCAGGTAATTTATTTTGTCTTTGTGGAATTCACACTCTGAGAGCTTAGTGTATAGTTTGGCAGCTTGGAGTTTTTTCAGGGCTGCCCAGACCAGCTTTATGTGCTCAGCTTTTGTTGATATATCAGAATGTCATCAAGGTACACCAAAACACCTTTATATAGGTGTTCATGCAGCACTTCATGCATCAGCTGCATGAGGCTTGGTGGTGCAGCAGACTAAAGTGCTGTTAACTAGCACCAGCTGCCTGCAATTACTGCAAGTTCGAATCCCACCAGGCTCAAGGTTGACTCAGCCTTCCATCCTTTCGAGGTAGGTAAAACTAGGACCCGTATTGGGGGGCAATAAGCTGACTTTGTATAAAAAAGAACACTGCTTGGGGAGGGGGGGGGAGCGAAAGCCCTACTAAGCAGGTATATACAAAGGTATGAAGCTATTGCTTAACACATTGTAAACCGCCCTGAGTCTCTGGACAAGGGCAGCATATAAATTGAACTAATAAATAAATACATAAATAAACATTGCAGGGGCCCCTTGAAGCCCAAATGGAAGCACATTAAACTGGAAACACCCAGTGGGCAGTTAAAAGCCATTTTCCACTTGTCCCTCTCCTGAATTCTGACTCAGTAAAAGGCTTCACGTAAGTACAGTTTTTTTTAAAAAAAATCTTGCCTTTTGAAAGGTGGGTAAGTACACATTTACCATGCACACTACATTGAGACCTCTATAATCGACACATAAACGAAGCAAGTGATCTTTTCTTCTTGGAAGGGTACTAGGGCAGCTACTTTGGGTCTGGCAGGCTGGATGAAGCCGTTCTCTAGGTTTTTGTCTATGAACTTGCACAGCTCATTTAGCTCTTGGGGCATCATGGAGTAAAGTTTTGGCTTTGGTAGCTTAGCTCCCTAGAGAATCTCAATGGCACAGTCAGTGGGTAGGTGAGGGGGAAGTTCATCCAACCCCACCTTGCTAAACACCTCTGCTAGGTCGTGATATTCCTGGGGAAATGCCCTGCAGCGGTTTGCCCTGGGAGGTGGCCACGACTTCGTTCTTGCAGCTGAGATTTTCCTCTCAACACATTTCTCCTGGATTCCCCCCTCTGGTTTGAAAACATCAGGGTCCCCCTCATCCAGTCCACCTGTGGGTTCCACTTTTTTAGACATGATAGTCCTAGGATCAGGGATCATTCCATGTCCGGAACAACAATAAAAGCAATAGTGTCAGAGTGGGTCTCTATGGCAAATTCCAAGGGCTCCATGGCAAACATGGCCAGGACTCCTCCCACAGTGGACCCGTCGAGCTGGCAAAATGCTATGGAGTTTTTTAACTGTCTTAGGTGGGTTCCCAGTTTACCCACTAGGGTTGGATGTATTAGGCACCGGGTGCACCCCAAGTCTACTAAGGCCATCAACTCCACCTTCTGCCCTGGGCTTGGGATTTGCAGTTTTACAGGCACAGTAATGAGCTCAATCATCCCACTTACCAAGGGGCCGTCATCATAGTTGCTGTCTGACAGACTCAGCTCTTCTTCTCATGGAGTCAGAGTCCCAGGTCCATGCTTGGGGGAGGAGTCAAACGCCACAACCTTGCCGCTCTTACGGGTGGTTTTCCTGGAGCTCTGGGGGAGTTTTGCAGGTTTCCCTCCAGATTGCCATTCTCCCTTTCTGGTTGGGGTCTTTGCATGACATTCCACTGTGTGTTGGCCTTCCTTCCCATATCTGAAGCAGGTGCTTAAGCAGGTAGAGTAGAATGAGGCTTAGCAGCCTCTCTCTTCCTCTTGAGTGGTGACCTCTTCCAGGTTCTGCTCGAGCAGTAGTGGTTTCGGGCTTGGTCGATTTCGGCTTCTTCTGCCAGGATGTACCAGTTGTGCAGGTAAACTGGGGCTCCTCTGGTGATGCAAGCATGATATAGGTTGTCATTCAGTCCGTCCTTGAAGCAGCTCACCAGTATTTCTTCTGGCCAGTCCATGTGGCAAGCCAGATCTCGAAACTCCTTGGTGTATTCAACTACCAGCCAGCAACCTTGTGTTACTATTTTGATGTGGTCCCTGGCTTTTTGGTCAGCTAGGGGGTCCTCAAATCTGTGCTTCAGGGCCATCATGAAGCAGTTGAAGTTCTGGAGCTCCAGGGCATCCACATTGTAGAGGGTCACCATCCAGTGTGCGTTAGCCCTCTCCAGGGCCATGGTGATGACCCTGACCCTTGCCCCCTTGGTTGGGAAATCCTTCCCATACTCCTGCAAGTATGTAAGCACATGAACCAGGATGAACCCCAGTTTCTGGGGGTCTCCATCAAATTTTACACCCAGGGGGTTGCTTCCGTTCTAACTGTGGGTGTCTCCTTCCACCAGTGCAAGGAACTTGCACTCTCCCCGGGTCTCTCTGAGGTGGGTTCACTGGGGTGGCGATGGATTCATTGGTGTTATCTGTGGCACCTGTGGAAGTTCCAGGGCTGGGGAATCCCCTCACTCACTGGCTGCCTCCTCTCGCCCCCTCTCATCTCCAGTAGTGCAGGCTCTGGTGTCTCATGCTTTGGAGGGCCTCCCTCATGAGGTGCATTGCTTGCTTCATGAGTTGGTCAGATTGGCCCAATGCTTCCTCCATCTCATAGTTGTCATACAGGGTTTTCAGCTCATGCTTCCACTCCTGTTGTCAGCTGCCCTGGGTAGAGGTGATTCTTTGGTTTCTCCCATCCGAGTCCTCCTTTTTCCCTACACCGATTGACCACCTTGGCTTTGCGCAATCAACCAGGATGATTCTGTCCTTGGTCCACATGCTGGGGATTTTGACAGGTTGAGCTTTGATGGGGGTTTCCTCCCCGCATTTGGCTACCTCATGATCGCTGCTCTGGTTGGACATTCTTTGCACGGTCCCCACGGTAGGGCTGGAGCCGCTACAGGTTGACCACTTTGCAGATTCTGCCTAATGTAAGGTCCTGCCATGCCAATCTTCTCAAGAAAGCAGAACTCTTGAAACAAATGGCATTTCAAAAGGAACTTTTATTGGAAGACAATGATAACAGCAGGGGTGGGATTTAGCCGGTTCTGACCAGTTTGGGTGAATGAGATGTTAATTTTAATCTGGTTCACCGAACCAGTTATTTCAAGCACTGGCTGACCCTTCCCACCCCACCCCTCTCCACCCAGGAGTCTCCACACAGCCCGTTTTGGACGCTAGGTAAGTGCAGGGCACACCCGGAGGCTGTGTAATGGCAAAAAATGGGCCTACTGGAAGTCAAAAAATGGGCCTGGTTCCAGCCTCAGGAGCCCAGAGTAGGCCATTTTCCCCCTCTTGGAGGTTCCAGGAAAGCCTCCGGAGCCTAGGGAGGGTGAAAACACTCCCCTGCCATGGTGCAGAAGGCTGAGTAGATCATGCCCCCATGGCCATGCCCACCCAGCAACCAGGCAGCAAACCGGTTGCTGGAATTTTTCAATCCAACCTCCGGATAACAGAGATTGTAGGCATTTCGTGCACTGGAATATTATGTTAAATTGCTCCTTTTGAGGCCCCTCCCAATGTCCAGTTCATCTTTCAGCCAATCCCAAAGTGCGAGGATGTTGTGAGAGCTTTGGGCTGGGAAGGTGATAACAGGCAGTTCCCAGGCACCACGAACTCTGTTCCTCCTGTGTTGAGACAAAACAGATGGCCCAAGGTACATTATTTCCCCTCCTCCCAAAGGTACATCAAAGCAGAGAATAGGAAGAAAGAAAATCCCATGCAAGTGTAACCTGAATCCTCCCCCCCCCCATTGGAATGACAAGGTCCCAATAGAGATCGATGGGACCTGACAGCAAGATAATTTTCCATTTGAAACTGAAAGCAGGACAAAGACCGATGGGGTTGAATTTTTTTAAATAAATATTTTTATTGTACATTTTTCTTTATAATACATCACATTTCCACTTTTGCAACAACAGTGTACTGGCTGTATCCAGTCCTTTTTAAGTATACATAGTTTTATACATCCTGATTATAACAAATATTCTCTTAATCATACATTTATAGCCTCTTGTAAATGCATAATGTTGTACGTCATAGTTGTAAGCATTATTTTCATAATTGTACCATAACATTCTATATAGTTATCTCTCTTCTTTCCCATCTCTCCTTCCTTCTCTTCCCTTTTCCTCTTCTCCTCTCCCCTCTCTTCTGTCCTCCACTTCCTTCTCCTTCCCTCTCTCCTACTCCTCTCCTTTCATCCATTTCCCTCTCTTCTTTCCCCTCTCTACTTCCCTCTTCTTCCATCCCCTTCCTTCTCCTCTCCTCTCCTCTCCTCTCCTCTCCTCTCCTCTCCTCTCCTCTCCTCTCCTCCCCTCCCCTCCTCTCCTCTCCTCTCCTCTCCTCTCCTCTCCTCCTTTCATCCATTTCCCTCTCTTCTTTCCCCTCTCTACTTCCCTCTTCTTACATCCCCTTCCTTCTCCTCTTCCCACAGCTCCTCTCCTCTCCTCTCCTCTCTTCCACCCCACCCCACCCCACCCCACTCCACTCCATTCCATTTCCCTCTCTCCACTTTCCTTCTCTTCCATCTCTCCACTTCCCTTCCCTTCCATCTTTTTCTTTTCCTTATTATATATAAATTTCCATTTCCCTACAAGGTACAATGTATTTTCCAGGTACCATCTCTTTCAAGTATAACTATATATTTTCTTGGAATTGCATTAGAAGACAACAAACATAATATGGTCTTTTTTTACATACGTAATATTGTATGTCATAATTATATCTATTATTTCCATGGTTATACCATTAGATTTAGAATTTTTTTAAAAAAACGTAGTTCATGAGGAATTTCTCAACAGAAAGTTATGCAATGGGATAGCTAGTCTAGAAGAGCAAAAATCTCCCTTGAAGATTTTTAGGTAGGGGCTGGAGATCCTCATTTGAGGATATTTTAGTACCTTCATGAATTGAGAAAGGGGCTAGATTAGATTATCTTTGGTTGATACGTTCTTTGATTCTAAGGTTCAAAGGCTGCCTTCAATTTCACCTTTTTGTGACAAAGAGGAAAACATTTAGTGCAGAATTGGAATCTAACATTGAGAACAGTCCATTCAGATGTGCCATTTTAAGCAGCAGGTGACATATCTGCTTACATTAGCCTAATTAAATCTGTTGGCACTTAAATAATTCATTCCCTTGAACGTCTTATTAAATGGCCTTTTAAGTGGGATCACACCTGTTAACCTCACAATGACCCCTAAAACATCCCTGCTGTCTTGAAAGTGTCCCCTTTCAGCCTTGGCTGTTACCACATCCAGGAAAAGAGCAGCAAACAAAACTATTTGAAAAGAAGAGGAAAGAAAAGAAGAGGAAAATATGACAGAGAAGAGCAGAAGCTGAAGAGCCTTGAAAGTGAACAAATGAAAGAAAGAGAAAAAATAATTCATTCATATATTCAATAGAAACATTTCTACAGCAGGAGTGGGATTCTACCGGTTGGGACCGGTTCGGGCAAACAGGTAGCTCCGATGATCAGCTGGGAGCAAACCAGTTCAACCGAAGTTCAGATGGGCCTACCCGCCCATCTGCGCTATTTTCTTACCTTTAACTTCTCAGCTGATTCATGTGGCAGAGCAGATTGCCATATCTCAGTTGTGTTTCTCCGTGAAGAAACGTGGAAATGAAGATTTCACAAAGCACACAATCACCGAACTGGTTGTTAAACTGGAAGGATCCCATCACTGTTCTACAGCCACCCATTTTAGCAAAACAACTCTGGGTGCGTAGCGAAACATCTAAAGCAGGGGTCAGCAACTTGTGGCTCTGGAGCCACATGTGGCTCTTTCACCCCTCTGCTGCAGCTCCCTGTCACTCAAAATATGTGTCACAACCGCCAGTGTGCGACACCCACTGGCACATGATTTATTGAGCTTTTCAACCCCTTGGATAAATCCAAGAAAAGAAAAGTTTCAGAAGAAAACAGAACATTTAATTCAACTACATATGCTAGTTTTGTGGCCGCTCAAGAAATAAGTTAGGCATGGGAAGAGTTTTGTGGCTCCCGGTGTTTTCTTTTCTGTGGGAAACAGGTTCAAATGGCTCTTTGAATGTTTAAGGTTGCAGACCCCTGATCTAAAGAATCTAAATTGAGGTGAGTTTTCTGTTATTGGAAATGCCCTGATTTTCTACACTTACAATTTTTAAAAGTAAAAATAAGGTGGGATACACACTCCCAAGGCCTCGTATTCGAGCCTGAGACAGAGTAATCCACCTTGGGAGATTCTGGGGTTGTCGCTGCCAGAAGGGGTGTTGGTGGACCGTCAAGTTGGGATCGGTGGGGAGAAGAATGTCTTCACCCCTCCATGGCCCATCTTTCTCATGAGATTTGGAACAGGACCCCCCCACCATCATGGTGCCTCTGCCTCTCAGTGCAGAACTCCTTTTGAGAAATTCTGGGAAGATATCTAGGAAAGAAGACATGAAAAGTTACCTGTCTGCATTACTTTCTGAATTCTACAAAAAGTATTGCTGTAGAATTTATTGCTACAGGAAGAAGTACAGGGAACATGGGACCTTTTATGTATGACATTGACTGCAAGATTGCTCTAGGCACAAAGATGGAAAGAAGAGGACATACCCACAATGGAAGAATGGAGCTGGCAAAATTAGCAGCTTTGATTAGAAACTATGATCTAATTAAATATTTTGTGACATGGAGACCACTGCTAGATTCCTTATAAGACCAGGAGAAAAATCAACTTTTGACTTTAAGTTTTAAGCATTAGATTTGATTTGAGCAGACATATATTGTGCATTTATAACTATAAGGTTATTTATATTTGACAATATATTATATGTTAGATTAAAATTAAGAGAAGAACATATTAGGAACATTCTTTTTTTAGACTGCTGAATATTAACTTCTACGAGTACAGGGGTCTGCAACCTTAAATACTCAAAGAGCCATTTGGACCTGTTTCCCACAGAAAACACCGGAAGCCACAAAACCTGGGTGGGCATGGCCAACTCAATGTCACTCACTTTCACCAGTCACATGACCCCCTAGCCATGCCTACCCAGCCGGTCATTAGGGCAGAGAAACAGTTGATAAAAAACACCAGGAACCACAAAATCGTTTTGACATCTCTCTCTCTCCCCCCTCCCTTCCCCCCTCTCCCTCTCTCTCTGTATCTCTCTATGTCTCTCTCTCTCTCTCACCCTTTCTCTGTATCTCTCTGTCTCTGCACTTCTCCATTCCCCACCGTCGCCCTTACCTTCTCAGACCAGGCAAGGAGTGACTGGGAAGGGAGGGTGAGGGGCGGAGCCAGCCAGTGATGACAGGGAGCCACAGCAGAGGGCCCAAAGAGCCACATGCGGCTCCAGAGCTGCAGGTTGCTGACCCCTGTAGTAGTAAGTAAGGTCTTTTAGGTATAAAATAGGCAGTACATGGCTCAACAGCAGTAACTGTGAGAGGGTCTAGGTGTCCTAGTGGACAATCACTGAAGTATGAGCTAGCAGTGTGCTAAAAAAGCTAATGCAATTTTAGGCTGAATCAACAGAGGGCTAGCATCAAGATCAGAAGAAGGGATAGCACCACTTTATAGTGCCCTAATGAGGACACTTTTGGCATATTGCATTCAGTTCTGGTTGTCAGGATTCAAAAAAGATTCTGAGACCTTAGAAAGAGTGCAGAGAAGAACAGCAAAGATGATAAGGGGTCTGGAGCCTAAACTACATGATGAACAGTTAAGGGAACTAGGTACATCTACCCTAACAAAGAGATACTTTGGGGTAACATAATAGCTGCTTCAGAGGTGGGCTGCTCCAGTTTGGGCGAACTGGTGATTAAGATTCTGCACAGTTTGGTGAACCGGCAAATCCCACCACTGGCTGGTCCCTCCCCTGCTTGTTTATTGACCTGTTTTCTGGGCCATTTTCTGGATGTTTTTCAGGCTGTTTGGGGCCATTTTCCTGCCTGAAAATGGCCCAGAAAACAGCCTGAAAATGGCCCCAAAATAGCCCGGAAAATGGCTTGAAAAACAGCTGGAAAATGGCCCAAAATGGCCTGAAAACAGCACCAAAATGACCTGTTCTTTGACCATTTTTTTGAGCCAAAAATGCCCCCCAAACGGCCTGAAAACAGCCTGAAAATGTCCCCAAAAACAGTCTGAAAATGGCCAAAAAAACCCAGGGCAAAAAACAGGCCAAAAAATGGGCAGGTCAGGGCCAGCCAGTGGTGAGATTAGCCCCAACTGGCTGAATCCTACCTCTGCCTTTGAGGCGAGTGGCTGGGAGGCGGGACTCAGTGTGATGAGTGATGTCACCCAACAAGTCACATGACCAACCTGCCACACCTACCCAGCCAGAGAACTGGTTGTTAAGTTATTCAAGTCCCAACCACTGAGCTGCTTCCAGTACTTGAGGGACAGTCACAGAGATGAGGGATTGATTTATTTTCCAAAGCACCTGAGGGCAGGACAATAAGTATGGAAGGTCATGAAAGAGATAACCATCTTGGAAGTAGGGATAGGTTTTCTGACAGTGAGAACAATTAATCAGTGGAACAGCTTGCCTCATAGAATTGTGGGTGTTCTATTGATGGAAATTTTCAAAAAAAGATTGGACAGTCTGGGATGGTAAAAGGAACCCTGCTTTCAGCAGAGGGTTGGATTAGAAGAGTTCCGAAACTGCTGTTGATAGGCTTTTATTAGATAGCTGAGGCAGACTCAAAACATCAGCTGAATATCAGTTGAAGAATGAGGATCTTTTCACCCTTAGGTAGAAATTAATAATACCATTAAAATAAATCTTCACAAGGGCTGTTTAAATCATTGAACTCAACTCTATTTTTTGAAGATGGGAATATCAAAAAAGTGTAAAGCAATCTATCTGAGATAGTCTAGATCGGGGGTGTCAAACTCGATTTCATTGAGGGCCACATCAGGGTTGTGTTTTACCTCAGAGGGCCAGAGGGTGGGGGGTGGGGAGTGGTCAAGGTGGGTATGGTCAAGGTGGGTGTGGCCATGGTGGGTATTTGACACAGGCTCAAGATGCATTTTTCCCCCTTTGTATTCAAAACAGCTATTCCAGACAAAGAGAGATTTATTTTCTGGCACAAATAGTCTCAATTTCATAATGTAGAGATTAAAGACATGTAGAGTCCCCAGCTGCTATGGGGCTTGATTCTTTTGTATAGGAGCAGAGCATAAATGAACTGACAATTTCTCCAGATGTCTCTAAAAACTGTCTGTCCAATAGTCTATCAATCTTCGTTACTATCTCTGACAAAGCCCTAGAGGAGGACTTAATATTAGTAATAATTTACAAAATTTATATACCACCCAATTCTCAATGACCCTAGGTGCCTCACAACAATAAAAAAATTTACAATTAAATCAATTACGGGTAAAAGATTAAGATAACAGATGACAAACTCAGTGATAGGAGGGGGCTCACTCTCTCTCATCAAAGACCTGGGTGAAGAACCAGATGTTTTTGGCTCTTCTGAACAACAGTCATCCAGATCTTGGAGGGTACCTAGTTCTAGTTGGCAGATGATGCTAAAGAGAAGATGAAGAAGGGCTGCCCAGTGGTGGGTTTCAAATTTTTTTACTACTGGTTCTGTGGGTGTGGCTTGGTGGGCATGACAGGTGAAGGATACTGCAAAATTCCCATTCCCTTCCCACTCCAGGGGAAGGTTACTTCAAAACCCCCATTTCCTCCCCACACCACTAACCTGCTCTGGGAAGGAATCAAACTCCTCCCTCTTTATTTCCCCAAATAAAATATTACTCATAAGAAAAGACTCCCAGAAAAGCAAGGAAAAATCAAGCTGCTAACAAAGAACCTCCCTGATACTCATTCCACATTTCTGCCAGCTGCATAAAGGAAAGTTTGTAAGAAGAAAACAGCTACCGGTGCTTAGAGATAATAGAAGGTGGAAACCGGAAGTTTGGCTCCATTTACAAGCAGGCAGAAAACTCATTCAAGATAGGATATTTCACAATGGAAATCGCCCAAGCCTTTTTAGACACACAAAACCCATGTTGCACAAACCCCAAAATTTCAAAAACATAGAACCATATAAGAACCCCTCCTCTTATCCAGTTTGCTGTTCAGCTGACCCAGAAACAAACTGCTGAATATCACTTCACTTGTGCAAGTAAAAACTTCCTTCCAGCAGCTGCTTCTTGGCTTGTCAATTTAAAGTGACGGTTTTTTCCTTCTTCTTCTTTGCCAAGTGATCTCCTGGCTGAAAAGCGAGCACTTATTTTTTCTTTCTAGCCGATCAGTTGGGAGGCTTCTTGGCTTCTCAATTTAAAGTGACGGTGTCTTGGGATTTTTTTCCTCTTCTTTGTCAAGTGAGCCCTGATTTTTTTTCCTTCTAGCCGATCAGCTGGGAGACTGGGAAGCAGCGAATTGATTAGGGGCAAGGCCAGGCATAGGTGGTATTTACTGGTTTTCCGAACTACTCAAAATTTCCACTACAAGTTCGCAATTTTGCAGTTTTGCAGATGATAGAAAACTAGGGAGATATCTAGGAGGCAGAAGTGAAATTCATAGAATCATAGAATTATAGGTGTGGAAATGGACCTTGGAGGTCTAGTCCAACCCCTTGCCTTATACCATTGCCTTATACCATTCAGGACAAAGAATTGTTCAATCTTTTCTAGAAAACCTTCAGGAATGGAGCAATCACAACTCCATGAGGCAAGCTGTTAATAATAATTAAGGGAATGGAGACTTTGCAGTATCCTTCCACTGCCCACCAAGCCACGCCCACCAAGCCACGCCCACCAAGCCATGCCCACCAAGCCACACCACACTCACCAAGCCATGCCCACAGAACCGGTAGTAAAAAAAAATGGAATTTTAGGCTGTTTATCCATAGGCCTAGAGTTTCCAAATTTTGGAAAGTAATAGTTTCAGTAGATTCTATTTTGGAAAGACCTATTTTTAAACCACTTAAAAAGAATCAGAAAAATATGAACAGGTTTGGAGAAGGGTAAAAAGATAATTAGGAGACTGATGAAATGGATACATCTAGCTTTGACTGAGAGGTGATAACGCTACCAAATATCTAAAGGGCTTTTTCAGAGGAAAATCATAATCTCTCCTCTTTCATCCCAAAGATCAGAACACAGAATAATGTAGTCAAGTTAATGGAAGGTAAATTCAATTTGAATGTGAGGAAAAAATTGCTCTCGGTAAGAATAGTTCAAAAATGAAACCCAAAGGAATGTAATGTGTTTTTTTTTCTTGCTGTTAAATACCTTCAATATAAAGTTAGCCTGGCAAGAGTTCCATTATGGACTTATCAAGTTCATCTTGATAAGTCCATAATGATTTCCACAAATTCCCACATTATTTTTAAGGTGTTTCCTAGCTGAGTTCTTTATGATCTGGAATATTCTCAGATATCCATACTGGACTCAGCAGTTTCCTGGTTCCTTCTGATCCATGTATTCAAATGGAGGCTAGGAAGCCTCTTCACATGGATACTTGAAACTGGATTTGTGGAAACAGAGGATTAGAATGCCATGATTTTATTGGCCTCTTGTAATTTTATGTTTATATAATTCTGTTATGTAGTTTAATGCAGTTATATAGCATGGTAGAGTTTCTCAAATAAAGCAGAAAGAAGCAGATGATATCAGTTATACAAAGTTATTTTGTTTAAAGTATAGTAGTAATTGCATCATTAAAGCTGACTCAATTTCTTTTCCACATATAAAACTGGGGCTGTTGATGGTGGCATGGATAGTTAAATTAACCCATGCTGGACATATTTTCCCCCTTTAAATGCCTTGACTTCAATTCCAGCTTCATCCAGTTGCAAATGCACAGACCTGGAACCAAACTAATAACATAATCATATGATTGTTGTCAAGGCAACCAATTTAGTTTATCATTAAAAAATATGCTGAAATATTCTGATATTTCCAATTTAGAATTAATACACATATATTTACATTAGCGAAGAGACTTTTGGAGTCTCTTTCTTATAACCTCATCTTGTACCATAGAGATCACTTTTTTGATAGAAAGTGAAATTGCAGCTGTGCATGATTTATACAACTAGGTGATAACCCGGCGTTGCCCGGGTATTTATTTATCTAGATCCTGTATTAGACCAGAAGAACAACTTCATCCTGAGCCCTGATTTTGGTGAGAATTAAATTAGTTAAAAATGTTTTCCCTGTGCCTCCAGAAACGTCAAGTAAAATGGTGCCACCTTGTTGTTTTGCTAGCTGAGCCATGATCATTTGGTATGTTTTTTTCTGATCTTGATTTAGAAGTGGCTTGTTGTTCGCGATATATGCACTAAGCTGTTCGACATTGTAGTTCTTTTCTCATATGTAATCTGTGTGAAGTACGTTGTGTCGGTCTCGTCGTGGTTCAGGCAGGCTGAGTTGCAGTAATGTTTTTTTGATCATGGCCATACATTTGTCCCCAAGAATAATCAAAGCCTTGTTGAAAATGTCCAGACCAAACGTAATTTCTAATGTTGGATTTTCACCCTTACCAGAGGGAACCCCCTTCTGGAGTACTGTGAAGCCGTTAAAATGGCAACTCCACTGTGCTGCACAGTAGAAGCCATTTTAAGGCACAACAGGCTGTATCTTAACAGAACACATACCCTAAGGGATGTTAGGGGTGTCTTACCCCCACAGTATTTTTTTCCAGAGAGTACGTCATCTGTGTACGAAGTTTGGCTGAAATTGCTCAAGGCATTCCAGAGTTATGCTGGAACACACACACACACACACACACACACACACACACACACACACACACACAAACACAGCCAGATAGATAGATAGATAGATAGATAGATAGATAGATAGATAGATAGATAGACAGACAGACAGACAGACAGACAGATAGAATCCTTGTCTTTCTGAGAAGTAACTCTTAGAAATTCTGCAATGGGATCATGTGTAATTAGCCAAGAAAAGCCTTATCACCATAGTATGACTTTTACCATATCAAATTGAACTGACTCCCACTGTTGTGATAACCATGTTGGTTTTCAATCTGATAAAGTTTCAGTAAATGGTTATGTAAACAGATTATATATTGGGGATAAATTGTTTGTAAATGGGAAATTGTTTAGTCACTGAAATACTTCCTGTTCAATAAATCTTGCTAAAGAAGACTCTAGGACAATCTTACTTGGAAAGAATTAATTTCCGTTTGAGGCAGCTGCCAAAAGCCTTTCAATCATACCGAGAGATCCAAGCAGAAATAGTCCACAGTGAGTGCTTTTCACAACCACAGGATAAAGAGATCTTTCAAGGGAATTCCATGATAAACAATTATATGGAGAATACCTATAAAATTATCTGAACAGAATTGTGCACTGGACCCCTAAATTTCTTAGGTAAAGGAAGTGGTTAATGTCACTTTCAGTGGTGGGATTCCGTCGGTTCTCGCCAATTTGCGCAAACTGGTAGCAGCGACTGTGGGAGGCCCACCCACCCACCCGGACATAATGCATGACTACTGCACATGAGCAGAAGGCCATGCACATGTGCAGAGGTGGCATGTGTGAGCAAAGTGAGCGCATGTGCACTCACATTTGTGAGCTGGTAGGAAAGATAAGTGAATCCTACCTCTGATTTACATTATATATTTACTACAGTAACCAAATGGATCACAAAATCCCTCAGAAACAGATTTTCTCATACTGTCTCCTATCAAATAAATTAATCTGGAAGCAAGCTGCCCAATCTGAGAAATGCAGTAGGGATTCAAAAGGCAGAGTACAAAAGAAATTAAAATATATAGATTAGACCAAATTCAATCCAAACCAATCTTTAAAGCAACAGAAACAAAATCCTCAAGAAATCAGGCATAACATCAAGAGACAAGCTGAAGTTTGGAGTTCAGGTGAACTGTTAAAGTATGGCTTTAAGTCAAACTCAAGGAAAGCTGCAACAGACATTTGTCTTCTCCTCCCAAGGTTTTTTTTTTTTTTTAAAGAAGCAGCCTCCACCCATAGATAGCATCAGAGGTGGTATTCAGCCAGTTTGGACCGGTTTGCCGAACTGATAGCAGAAATCACTGGTGGCCGCCCACCCTCCCCTGGCTCTATTTCATCCTATTTAGGCATGTTTTTGAGGCTGGGCGCATGTGTGAAAGACCAGGCGCATGCATGGAAGGCCAGCTGCATGTGCAGAAGATAGGCGCATGTGCAAACTGGATGCATACACGCACGAAATGAGCGTGCATGTGTGGGGCGAACTGGTAGTACCATAATGAGAATCCCACCGCTGGATAGCATGTACTGATTAGTTCTTAAGGGAAACAGATTTGTGGTCAACTGAGAAAACAGTCTCATCCTCGGTCTCGAATCAACTTTTATTTCTGAAGAATCCAATCTTACAGCATTGTACAATCGTGCCATTTAGTTTGTTGTTTCACTGCTCAGTGTGGATATCATTATGCACTTCAAAGTGGTGGCCTGCCTTTGGGATCAGATGCCTGAGTTACTGGTTCTGTATACCTATTGAATGCTCCTTCTCTGACTCTTCCTTCTCTCAAGAGGACTCCTCCAAAGGTATCATGACACAAACAAACATGTTAATTTTGGAAATGTCATGAAATGTCTGGCTTTCCTGCCTCCACATTTGGCACTGAATTAAGTTGGCCGGTCCAACTCTCATTCCGGCTGTGCATGGGATGGCGGCAGGCAAAGTGGCATGGCTCCACCAGCAGCCACTTGCGAAGGGGCCCAGATAGGCTGGCAGCGCTCAGGTTTTCAGAGGTTTTGATTGGGTCTCGGTGGTTGGCTGGGCCGGGCGGAAGTGAGGTGGCTGCACAGCTGTCACAAATGAGGCAGGGGCCAAAGCGACTAGGTATGATGAAATTTGTGGCGGTGCTGCCGTTCATGTATGCAACGCCACAACAAGCCTTGCAGGGTCGTGCTCCAAGAGGCTGCCCCAGTATGACAAACCACATGGCGGTGCCACCGTTTCCACATGGAGTTTGGGGGAAAGAAACAAGCCAGGGTCTTTGCTGCTTATGCTTTCCAGCCAAAAGCAGAAGCAGCAGAGACCCTGGTCTTTCTTTCTTTCTTTCTTTCTTTCTTTCTTTCTTTCTTTCTTTCTTTCTTTCTTTCTTCCTTCCTTCCTTCCTTCCTTCCTTCCTTCCTTCCTTCCTTCCTTCCTTCTTTTCTTTCTTTCTCAATGGCACAACAAGCCTTGCAGCACGAGGTTGGACATATTGACGCAGCCACGAGCGGCAGGATGCTCGAGTTATGAACAACTCAGGGATTTGGGCGGCATTTAAGTGGCTGGGATGCCATTTATCCAAGTATGGCTATCAAGATGTTTTGAGCACAGGCATGTTGACATGATCACATAAAACAATCCCTCATTTTCTGGTAGTCTTTGAAGAAACATTTAGAAAAAGTGAATATTCCAGGGAAACTTGTGCAAAAAGCCAGATGAAGATTTAGAAGGTAAATTCTTCAGACTAGTCCAGCTGAACTACTTCTCTGAGCTGCTTTGATGATACATGGATTGACTTGAAGCTGGGATGCACTCTTGGTTTTCTGGATTTAATTAAGCATTCTTTTATAGCTGTGATGGCAAACCTATGGCATATGTGCCGGAAATGGCACACAGAGCCATCTCTCCGGGCTTGTGAGCCATCGCCTGTTGCTCTTCTGGGTTCCAGCACACCGACCAGCTGGTCTTCATGTGCACAGGAGCGCCAGGAACTGGAAGAGCAGCTGTCCAGTGTGCATGCGTACACCAGTACACCAGAAACTGATCTTCCAGTTTCTGGCATGTGCATGAGCACATGCATGTGCACCAGAACCCAGAAGACCAGGTGGCTGGTGTGCATGCACACGCCAGAAACCGGAAGTTCATCTTCCCAGGGCATGCATGCACACTGGGTGGCTGCTCTTCCCTGAAAAGATTCGCCAACACTGTTTTATTGGATGCCAGGACAGAAATGAAGTACTATGAGTGGCCGTCTATCTATGAGACACCCTACACCCCTAGTTGCTTTTTAACATTTAATTTTCAAAGACATTTTGGAAAAGATAGAATTATTTAAAAGGCCACCATCCAGATGTGTTTTAAGGTGAAGGTGGCACTGGAGATTAGCAATGAAATTATATATACACTAAAAAAACCCAACAACGATTGCTCTGAGAGCTCAGCGTACCTTAATTCCAAATAAGGAAGCTTTAGAATTAACAAAAAAATTATTTGGAGAGGAGCCACTTTGAGAAAATATTTCTTGTCTAATTACTGTAATTAGTACTTTTGGTTTGAGTCACTGTAATTACATTTAAGTTGAATTACTTTTTTTTTCTAGCCCTAGAACAGATTCCTTATATCAATACACTTTACCACTCTTGACTTTTAGGTCTTTGTATTGTCTTGGGGCACCCAGGGTTACTTTCATCCAGCTGTATATGTGAAAACAACAACATGGTTAAATATTGGTAGAAACATTGTTAGCTTTCATGTACTCAGATTCTGACTCTTCCCCTCTTTAACATTGAATTCAAAATCCTTCCTTCCTTCCTTCCTTCCTTCTTCCCTTCCCTCCCTCCCTCTTTCCTTTTCCTTCCTTCCTTCCCCCTCCCCTTCCCTCCCTCCCTCCCTTCCCTTCTTTCTTCCCTCCCTCCTTCCCTCCCTCCCTCCCTCCCTCCCTCCTTCCTTCCTTCCTTCCCTCCCTCCCTCCCTCCCCTCTTTCCTTTTCCTCCCTCCCTCCCTCCCTCCCTCCCTCCCTCCCTCCCTCCTTCCTTCCTTCTTGCGATATTGGAGTGTGAGTGTGGGTGTGAAGGATAACATTAAAAAAATAGTGCCTTCTTTCTGCAAGACTCAGGAAAAAGAATGTTTCACAGAGGATTGGAAAGGCGAATTTTTTTCACATCCAAATGGATTGCAATTTCCCTCCATTTAGCACCTGAAGGTAATTAGCTCGAAGAGACTGTCGAGTGAGAAACACGTTCATGGAACATTAACTCTCATACATTCTCCAGTTGCTGGGAATTAATAGGAAAGATTAAAGTTTAAAGAGAGCAAAATGCCATTACCTTGCAAGCCACCTCTCTCAGCGGCAGTAACTAGCCCTCACTAACCTAGAATCTCCACCAGAGACTCTGATTCCTGTTTCAGGCAACGATATATTGGAGTGAGTTCATCCACTATCCCCAGCCCATCTGTGGGCTTCCCATGACCCCAGATTATAGAACTAGGCACCCTCTTTTGCCTTCTCTGTGGACAGGAAATGATTTCAGGTATTGTGCCTTCATGGCATGGGCTTGGGATACTTGCAGGATCACCTCCTACCAGCCTCCTACCGCCCAGTGCACTCACATAGGGCTGCCCTCCTCTGGGTCCCCTCGGCCATACAGTGTTGGCTGGCGGTCCCCAGATGAGGGTGTTCTCTGTGGTCGCACCGACCCCCTGGAGTGGGCTGCTCACCAGGCTCCGGATGGCCCCCGACCTCCGCACCTTCCACACCGACCTAAAGACATGGCTCTTTCAGCAACTTCCCTGAGCTGCCGTGGATTTTAACTTGGGGATTTTGGGGATTTTAAATTGGCTTTTAATATTATTTAATTTTGTCTATTGTTGGGTTGTTTTATTGCTGTGAGCCACCCCGAGTCCTACGGGAGAAGGGCGGCATATAAATCTGCAAATAAATAAATAAATAAATAAATAAATAAATAAATAAATAAATAAATTATCAGTCTTCCACCCCCATCCATCTGAATATGGATACACCAACATTTATTTACATCCACGCCTCCATGGGCCAAACCTTAATAGAAATTAGCAAGAAGCTATAGATGTGTGGCATGAAGAGAAGGTATTCGGCCGGTTTGTACCGGTTCGGGAGAACTGGTAGCAGTGATTGTGGGTGGGCCTGCCCCTGCCCCTTCGCCCCGGCTCCAAGCTGTGCTATTCAGGCACATTTTCAAGGCCGGGTGCATGTGCGGACAGCATGCGTCTGCGTGGCAAACCGATGGTAAAGGTTTGTGAAACCCACCCCTGGTTGCACTATTGTGCAGGTAGTGTATGGGGATGGGGGTGGATGGACAAGTGGGTGAATGGGTAGGAGGAAGCATGGGTGCACTCAAGATGCCAAGGGAGGTCCAGTCTTTAGGCTCAGATCCTGAGGGGAGGAGAAATAGCTTTCTCTCCAGCACATGTACTGAGTCCCCTTAGCCACCAGGGCAGCCTTCAAAGTGGATTTGAATGCCAGACCAATTAAGGTAAAAATGCAAATTTCCATTTTGAGAAAGAGGCGTTGTGGCATTGCTTTTGGGAAAGGAAGTCGATGCCTCCAAGAAATAACAACTTTCACTCAAACTAAAAACATAAAAGGGAATTCTTCCCTCACAACTCCACTGAACTTTATATAAGCCTCTGTTCTATAAAGATTTCCATGTTGCTTTTGCATTTCAGAGAGAGAGAGAGTGAATAAGAAAGAAAGGGAGAGAGAGAGAGAGAGAGAGAGACGGAGAGAGAGAGAGACAGACAGGGAGAGCGAGCGAGCGAGATGAAATTGAGACATGGAAGAATTTATTGCCCAGAAAATTCCATTCTGCTATCTGATTCGAAAAGTCCAGTCCCCCCAGCTTCGGAAAATCTATTTTCCACATTTTAATACCCTGCAGAACAGTCCTCATAACTCATCCGAGTGTGTTAAGCACAGTTTTATTAGATCTGAAACAAATTTTGGTGGGGAGATACTATAGGTCATTAACCATGGAGTAATTTTATCCTTGTTTCCCTAATGATGCCATAATGGCGAGCGAATTTCTTAACTAAAGACCAAAGAACATTTTGAAGGTCAGTTTCATCTGTGAGCTCCTTCAAGCGCTTCTCAGAGAAGATTGGAAAACTCGCCGATTTTTTGAAGAGTCATTAATAATGTGAAAGCTGAAAGAGTGCTCCCATTTGCGTTCCTGCTTTTTACCTTTTAATTTTATATCGCTTTAGTCTCAGTCTCTTTCTCTCCCTCTCTCTCTCTCTTTTCTCCCTCCCTCCCTCCTTCCCCTCCCTCTCCTCTCTTTTTCTTACTCTTTTCTGGAGGTGCCACCTCAGCTGGCTAAAAGATTAAGGAATCCGGCGGTGAAATGCATATCTTTCAGGGCACTGATCCAAAGGACAAGGGAAAGGAGAGATTTGAAATGTCCGAACCAATGGAAGCCAAGAATACCATGTTCATACATTATTTTTCTCTTTATGGATTAAAAAAAGTCTGCCTGTATCTTTCTAGTCCAGGCACATGAATTGATCAATTTTTCCTGTAAGAAAAAGCCCAGCATTGGAGAACTACCCACCCAGTGTGAAAAAGGATTCTGAATATAATCTTGGGTTGTTTACTTTCTACTTTCATAATCTGGAATTTAAATTTAATTAAGAATAAATTCAAAAAAAAAATCTTATTCTGTTTTACAACACAATACTTGTCTATTCAGTATAAAGGTAAAGGTTCCCCTCACACATATGTACTAGTCATTCCCGACTCTAGTTATCTTCCCACCAAAGATGGTCCCTATTTTTCTACTTGCATTTTTTACATGCTTTTGAACTGCTAGCTTGGCAGAAGCTGGGACAAGTAACGGGAACTCACCCCATTACATGACACGAGGGATTCGAACCGCTGAACTGTCGACCTTTCAATTGACAAGCTCAGCGTCTTAGCCACTGAGCTACCGCGTCCCTCTGTTCAGTATAGAATCCTATTAATTTTGGTGGTTTTCACTGGTCTGTTTCAATCTTACTGTAATAAAGGCCATGAATATGGGATCAAATTATTTTGTTTGGTTAATAATAAAATATATTTTTTATTTTAGAGTGCAGTGGTTAGAGTGTAGTACTGTAGGCTACTTCTGCTGACAACCAGCTGCCTGCAATTTGGCAGATCGAATCTCACCAGGCTCAAGGTTGACTCAACCTTCCATCCTTCCGAGGTGGGTAAAATGAGGACTCAGATTGTTTGGGAGCAATAGGCTGACTCTGTAAACCACTTAGAAAGGGCTGTAAAAGCACTATGAAGTGGTATATAAGTCTAAGGGCTATTGCTATTGCTACTATTCTGGAAGAATGTTGCAACAATGCAAAATCACCCGAGTTTTAAATGGGATAGGATCAATGCCCTTGAGGAGAATACATTTTATCATAAAAACTCGGGCACTTCATTTTCCAGCAGGGCAAAAGTAACTTGTGTATGAGTTAATCACAGTCAGAGGTAAATAATAAAATAAGAAAAGAAACATATATTCATGCTTAACATATTTTATACCACGTGTAAGTATGTACAGTACTTGCATTTTGAAATTCTGGACAGTAACCTAAAACATTGATGCATATTTTGGAAGCCACAGACATATTCATGCACATGTGACAGACAGAAATTTTATTTCATTATCGACCAATAAAAATACATTCAATACAAGAAACAAAGCAAGGTTAACTTTTAACATTAAAGACTATTTGGCAACCATTTTTGGGCAAAGCTTTACACATACTGTTTGCAGAATTTTGCTATTTTTTGAGAAATAGATTTGGCCTGGTTTTCTAACAAATAATGCAAGTAGAAATTATTGGAGGGCTCTGGAAAGTTAACTGAAAAGGGGATTATCAATTAGTGGCAAATGTAAAGGGTTTTCCTATATGTTCCTTCCAAAACAGCTGTAGGGTTAAAGAGGAGGCACATGTGCATCATCTGAGTCCCTCTCCCCAAATTAAGACGTCACAAATGTAAGAAACCTACGTATGTATTATTTATTGTGCTCTTGAAATAATTGAGGTAACGCAGAGGAGCCTAGATCCTTTACCCTCTTTAAAGTCTCCCTCCCCCAGCTCAGTTTTTAGAAGGGCATGATTTGGCAAAAATAGAAGATAGTCAGAGGTTTGGGCTTCGTTTCAGAAGCCTTGTTGCTTTACTTTAAGCTCTGATTTATTGTCTTTAGAAGACTGCTATAACCTGAAGGCTCAAAGTCTGTTGTAATATTATTGTATGCTGATTCATTTGTACTAGATCTAAAGATTAGACCTAGTTTACAGATGGGGAACATTTTATGGAAGTAGCTTGGCAGGAAGGCAGAATCCAGGAGCTGAGCCAGTTCTATTACTAGTTACGGAGTATGTACATGAAGGAGAGAAATCAAGCTTCAATCCTGTCATGGGTGGGATTCACATAAATCAGCAAGTTCTGACCAGTTCTGGAGAACCAGTAGCGGAAATTTTGAGTAGTTCGGAGAACTGGTAGTAAAAATTCTCACTGGCCCCGCCCCAGTCTATTCTCTGCCTCCCAAGTCCCTGCTGATCGGGAGGAAATGGGGATTTTACACTAACTTTCCCCTGGATTGGGGTAGGAATGGAGATTTTACAGTATCCTTCCCCTGGAGTGGGGCGGGAATGGAGATTTTACAGTATCCTTCCCCTGGCACACTCACCAAGCCAGGCCCACCAAGCCACGCCCACAGAACCGATAGTAAAAAAATTTGAAACTCACCACTGATGCTCACAGATAGAAAACATGGCTAAATAAGACGGCATAGTGCCAGGGTGGGTAGACGGGCCCACGTTCAGATCGCTACTACCGGTTTTCCCGAACTGGTCTGAACCGGCTGAATACCACCTCTGAATTCTATCCTGATGGAGAAAGCATATGGATTAGGATTAGGGCACATCCAAAAGTTTCTTCCTTCCAAACAGAACGGTGAACACTGGGAATCTGTGAGCTGTTTTTCATATCACTGATTCAGAATATAAAAAATAGAATAACCGAGTTGGAAAGGGGCCTTCAAGGTCTTTTAGATCCTCTCTCCCTGCTTGAGCAGGAGACCCCAATATCATTCCAGACAAATGGCTGTCCAATCTCTTTAAAACTTCCAGTGGTGGAGCACTTACAATATGTTTTTCCAGATCACACAAAAGAGCTAGTAGCTCTTTCCCCCCCAAAATATAATCTATTAATAAGAGCTGGATGCAGTGGTGAAATCCTATTTTTTTTTACTACCAGTTCTGTGGGCGTGGTGTGGCGGGCATGGTGTGGCTTGGAGGGCAGGGCAGAGGAAGGATACTGTAAAATCTCCATTTCCACCCCACTCCAGGGGGAGGATACTGCAAAATTCCCCATTCCCTCCCCACTCCTGTGGGAAGGATATTGCAAAATCTCCATTCTTATCCCACTCTGGTGGTATTTGCCGGTTCTCTGAATTATTCAAAACTTCCACTACCGGTTCTCTGAACTGCTCAAAATTTCTGCTACCGGTTCTCCAGAACCTGTCAGAACCTGTTGAATTTCACCCCTGGCTGGGTACCCTGACATACCAGTGGAAGGAGGATCCAGAGTTACTTGCTTCTCTTGGATGTTTGCAAAAACTCTTTTGCATCTGAAAATCATAATGGATATAGTGTACCCATTCTTGTTTAACCTACTTTGGAAGCCTTTTATAAATATAATGGGAAAGAGTGATGCATAACATCTTGATTAAAAAAAAAAATTAAAATCGATTATTATAGATTATTGTAGAAAATGTTGACCAACAGCAATTCCTAAAGTATAATTTGATGTATAAGTTTTTTTTTAAATGTTCATGTGCCTATTTCCATGCATGTGATATACGAGTTCCTCATATTCAGCATATTTCTCAGCCCTTGTATTAGCATTGTTTCTTGAATGGACAATGACAAATAGATAAACTTCCAAGATATGTATACAGCTTCTATGCTTTGAAAATATTGCCAAGGTTTGATGAACAGCAGACAGATAAATTAGGTTCTGTGGTTTCTTTTCAAAGTACTGACATAATTTGGTGTTGAATATTTTGTATATAACATTTCTAAACAATTCTGGCATTACTAGAGATATGGAAGTTCCTGCTGCTCTAGATTAATTTTGGCTCTTTCTGAGTCAGAATTTTGCATTTGGCACAAGGGTAAACTAACATAGCCATTACTTAGCAGTTCTCTATTATTTATTCTTCACATATTTTAGGCCCATATTTGATATCTACTCATATGTGATCAACTGAGTGTTTATTGAACTGAACAGTAGAACTGTTTATTCAGTTAAATATATTGGTAATGCCAACACACCCCTTTCCTGATGGAGTTTGGGTGAGATACCACAAAATCCAAAGCAAAAGTGAACGGTGAAAATAATATAATTAAAAATCAGTAAACAACACAAGCACCCTTCAAAAGTGCATATACTGACCCTTAGTAACATTGGATAGTTGCTATGAGACCATTTTAATTTTTTAAAAAAAAAATCAAACAAAATAATAAGTAAATATGGGGTTTCTTGGAAATGGTATTTTGGCACCCACATTTGCCACTGTTTTGTACACGTGTCTTTTGCAGAAGCCTCTGTACTGTGTTTACTTATGAAGTTGCCCTGAATTAAATTGAAAGTGTGGTTTCCTTTGAGGACAATAGCTTAATCATCCCACTGACAGCAGTGCTGGTGATTCTACCACCTGAAACAGAGCTCCTTGCCATGCTATTGCCAGTTGGCTGTGAACAGTGTGTGCTCTGGGAGAAAACAAAGAATTTAGCAGAACTTGGGTTGCAGGCAAAATACAGCACAGGGAGCTGTGAAATAGAAGGGCTGGACTAGCATCTGGAAGCCTTCTCACCTCAGTCACAGATTCACTTGGTGATGTACTGAAAGTATCCGTACAATTTTACACCTCTGTATAACTTTGGAACACAGTGTATAACAATATAACTTTGGGACATGGTGGCTCAGTGGCTGAGCTTGTCGATCGAAAGGTCGGCAGTTCAGCAGTTCGAATCCCTAGTGCCTCGTAATGGGGTGAGCTCCTGTTACTTGTCCCAGCTTCTGTCAACCTAGCGTTCAAAAGCACGTAAAAAATGCAAGTAGAAAAAATAGGGACCACCTTTGGTGGGAAGATAACAGTATTCCGTGCGCCTTCGGCATTTAGTCATGCGGCCACATGACCACGGAGATGTCTTTGGACAGTGCTGGCTCTTCGGCTTTGAAACAGAGATGAGCACTGCCCCCTAGAGTCAGGAACGACTAGCACATATATGCAAAGGGAACCTTTACCTATATAACTTTGGAATAAATGATGACAACCTACTTCATGGAGCTCTAGGAACTGAGGATGAGACTTAGGAAAAAGCTAAAAGCTCTACAAATTGTTATAAATGTTATTAAAGTCCAGGCAATCCCTTTTTTTTTGCCAGTCCTCTATCTTCACATAGGTCCAGTGGGGTGAGGAGGGCCTAGAATGGAACACGGGAGGTCAACTAAAGACCTCCTGTGTTCTCTCTTCTCTGGACAACAATTGCCGTTGCTTTGTGTGTATTTAAGGAGGGGGATTCGTCAGTGAGTCAGTGGGAGGGGGCAGGGAGAGATGTGTGGTGACACTTTCTACTCCCAGATGTGATGCCAGCAATAATTTCAATTTTATGCCTTTGTTATGGCTTTAATCACTTTCTTTATGCGTTTTGTTCCAGCGATCAGGGAGAGACACCTGATAGGCAAAAAGGATATCAGGGGAACAATTTTTATTTGGAATGTGGTGAGAAGTCTAATTAGAATTTGAATTCTGCTGAGCCTTGAAATGGTTGGTACTTTATCCTGATCGCCTTAGATATTGTTTCGAGTCAATCATCTGTCACGATGTGGCATGCGGTACTGAATTTCTCCAGCCAAAAGCAGGCTTTTCTCGATGCTAAGGGGCATGGGAGGAGAGGGGTGTGTGGATAAGGCAGGCAGATGTGTGTGTGTGTGTGTGTGTGTGTCTCCCTTTGACTTGAGCCAAACATAACCAGGGTTGTGTGCCAAATGGGCACAACTTAGCCCAGATCAGCCGGGGTCAGTCTTGCTATATTTGGACAAACCTTTATGACCATGCAAGGGAGATTCTCCAGAAGGAGTACAAACAAATGTCCCCTGTCCACTTACAGTAGTGGCCAAAATTGTGGAAACCTTTTGGGAAAAGTGTATTTTTGAGCTTTGATGGCTAATAACACCACTTTTTTTTTTTGGAGTTTCAGGACAATCCTATTCCACTGCTGGAATGGCCTGGGAATAGCCCAGACCTTAACCCAATTGAAAATCTATGGAGCTGACTAAAGAAACTGGTTAGTCAGAAGCGACCTAGCAATAAAACCCAGTTAATAGAAGCCATCATTCAATCTTGGTTTCACATTAGAACAGCTGCAGAACTAAAAGACTTGGTTCACTCCCTGGGAAGATGTTGTAAAGCCGTAATTCATGCTAAAGGTTACCCAACTAAGTATTAACTGACATGGTGATCATTTTTGTATATCTCATTTTTTCTATGGTGATCATTTTTGTATATCTTGTTTTTTTCTACGTGTTTCACTTTTCTTCTTTTTACCGTAACTGCTATTCTAATAGCAAATCCTTCATAAAAGTTATTGCATTACGTTCTTGATTCAATCATCTTTCCACTGGTATATAATTTTATGGTACGACTCCAAAAAAAAGTGGTGTTATTAGCTAGTTTTAGAAAATACACTTTTCCCAAACGGTTTCCACAATTTTGGCCACTACTGGAGTTGTGTTTAGCGCCTGCTTGGGTAGGTTGGATGTCCTTTGACAATATTAAGTAGATCACAGATAAAACTTGTTGGGGTGTTATTATTACCCCAAAAAAGAAAGGTGGGTTAGGTAATTATTTCAGTCCAATATTAATTCTCTCATTTGCTGGGCTTGGTAGAAGATTGAACTTGGTGGCTTAAATGGCCTATATAAATTATGTGGATGAAGTCAGGTTTTTGAGAAGTTATTCTGGGGAAGGGGAACTTTTGCAAAATGACACCAGTCTTTGCCTCCCATTTTGTGGCCAAATAGGTTAAATGGTGGGCGTAGCCTCCCATGCAGTGGTGAGATGCAGCCGGTTCTATCCGGCTTGGGTGAACCAGTAGCATCGGCAGTGGGAGGCTCCACCCATCCACCCGGATGTCATCATGTTCGTTTTTGACCCTCTGCACATGTGCAGAAGGCTCTGTGCATGTGCGGAGGACATCCATATGCTCACATTTGTGAACAGGTAGCGAACGTAAGTGGATTTCACCACTGCTCCTCTGTAACATTTCTCACCAGTTTGTTTCCTGGGCAGAAACTTCACTGTACTTGCCAATTATTACAAAAGTATTTTAAAAAGCAAAAAACAAAAAGCAACCCCACTCCTAAATAGTAGGTCAAGTCATTTCTAGTAGCCTTTGGAATATTTTCAGTATCTCTGTGGTTTATTTGCTTGCATATCCAGAAAGCACACCCTAATTGAGCTTTGAGAAGCTTTGAAGATGATAAGCATTTGGAAGAACTTGTCAGCCTTGTCAAAATTGCCATCTGTAGTCTATGAAAAGTTCTTCTTCTTCTTCTTTTTTTTTAATCACAGAGGTTTTCAGTAATTAATTTTAGATGGCACATACTGTGTGCTCTCTTTCCGATGCAATAGATAAGGTGACTGGCTTTTGTTAATCCAGATGCTTTTTTTTTTAGCTATTTCACTGTTTGGAAACGTTTCACCCATGAGTGTACTGAAACTACATTTGCCGCAAACAGCAAATTGGGCTGTGGTTAAAAACCAAAATAAAACGGAAAAAGTAGTTCTATTTTCACTGCTCTGTCACCAGCTTGGACCAAGATATCATTTGCGCTTTGGATAATTATATACTCTTTTTGCCTTTCCATATTATACCATGAATTTAACTATAAAATATTGGAAAGTCAAAGCACATAGGATTTCTTCTCTGAATGATATTATAACTCTGTCTTCTCTGGGATATGAGGAACTGAATGTAGTTTCGCTAGCCAACTACCATGTTTCCTCGAAAATAAGCCCTCCCCCAAAATATTTAAACGCATGCACAGCTGGTCCCCGCCATTTCCTCTGGTTAGGGTGAGGGAGACAGAGCTGGAAATCAGGTAAGATGGCAAGAAGAGCCCAGTCTTGTTCATTGCGCCCCAAAATAATAAGACCTCCCTGAAAATAAGGCCACATGTTTGTTTCGGGGTTCAAAAAATATAAGACAGTCTTATTTTCAGGGAAACACGGTGTCATTTTTGCTTTTGTAATTATTCTTTTGTAATTTTTTTTGCTTGTTAATCTGGTATGTAAACTTTTTTTGTCGGTTACTCTGGTATTTTTTTTTAATTAAAAAATAATTTAGAAGGAATTTGGTAGCTCCTTATGTATAATATACATTATAATTAATTTTACAAGTACAATAAATATTTTTTTTAAAATAGCAAAAAATTAAAAAAAATTAAAAGTTAGGCATATTTCTATTTTATATATATGGATATTAAAATGTCAACTATCAACTTAAAAGTTTAGTCAATATTAAAAAGGCATTATTAAAATTGGTTATTATGCAATAACTAACCAATCTGATTCACACTGCAAGATTTAAGACCCAGATTTTACAAAACTCGGTAATTTTTGATTAATCTAAAAAATTAGCAGATTTAACAGATCATAAAAAGATTGAATATTATAATTTTGAAATTTATCGCTTAGTTTTACAACATCTAAGCCACAAATTTTCAGTCATGAAAGCATAAATGTGACTTCCCACTGAGAAAATGTTAACTTTTTTGTAACATACATGTCTCAAAAGTTTTAATAATTTTCATCTGAGAGAAAACTGGCTGTCTGGACAAGCACTGCCATTTAAAAGAAACATGAAAATTAATATGAAAAGTTCTTAGTACACCTCTAAGATCTTCTCAAATGTGGAATTTCCCAAGATGGGTGTTTCCTCAGGATAACACAGTCATACACAGAGACACATGTGCCCCCAACCAACCTTGTCTATTGGCACACAGAACCTTAGTGAATGCCAAGATTTCAACTTCTGTCATTAAGTGAAAATGCAGAAAAATAGCATTTCCGTAAGAATGTTGGTTTAAAAGCAGAATTGGAATCTAGGAGATGAAAGAAATAGAAAGCCTAAACATATTCAAAACTTCTAAAATAGAATTTTGAAAAATTGTGATTTGTAGTAAATAACCCGAAACCTCTTCCATATTTTTAAGAGATTTGGGCAGAGTGTTTGTTCTTCATTTGTAACAGAACAGCACTACCATGTGGTCTGTCCAGAGTATTGGGTTCTTTTTTTGGATTTTTCTGTTTTTTTAACTTGATTTACCAGTTGTGATCTGGGCAACTCTGAAATTTGTCTCCCATGCAGAACATTTGCATGAAAATATTTAAAAGGTGGGTTTTTGGGTTTTTTTGCATTTTAACGGTTGCTTTTTAAAATAAAATCTGTTTCGTTTATTTTCTGTGAGATTGAATTTCCATGTTTTGGAGATAGGGGAGGAGTGGAAAGGATGAAAACTCTGCTCACTGTGCCAGCAAGTCACATGCTTCAGAAGTGCAATTATTTCAGGTTTTTTCCCCCCAGTTTTTTTATCTTAGGCTTTTAATTGCCTTTTAATTCCAACTTTCCATGAGGCTCAGCTATGGTTACAGGGATTTTCCTATCGATTCTGACCCCATGGACAACTTTCCTCCAAGCCTTCCTGTCCTCTACCATCCTCTGGAGTCCATTAAGCTCACGCTGACTGCTTCAGTGACTCCATCTAGCCACCTCATTCTCTGTCATCCCCTTCTTCTTTTGTCCTCAGTCTTTCCCAGCATTAGAGTCTTCTCCAGTGAGTCCTCCCTTCTCACTAGGTGGCCAAAGTATTTCAGTTTCATCTTCAGGATCTGGCCTTCTAAAGAGCAGTCAGGGTTGATCTCCACTAGGACTAACCGGTTTGATTGCCTTGCAGTCCAAGGGACTCACAGGAGTCTTCTCCAGCACCATAATTCAAAGGTCTAGGTCCATCTTAATTGCCATCATTACTTCTAACTGACAGCCCAGCATTGATAGCTCCTCATCCTTCTCTCTTCTATGGGAAACCAAATTATGCTCTACTCCCAGCTTCTCCAGATCAGGAAAAGTAACAGACAACATTTCTATGGGTTTCTGGGCAGATATGTGACAATCAATAAGAAGATTTGGCTAGCTGTTAGACTTACATTGTTACCTTGTCAAAGAATCACAAAACTATTAAATTTCAGGCTTGAATGTGACCATGGAGATCATGTAGTCCAACCCTCTAGATAGAGCAGAACTATATTAATGCAACATCTCCAATAGATTGCCATTCAACTTCTAAACCTCTTCAGTCCAGCACTTTCTAAGACCGTCTGTTCCATTCGTGAACAACCATTACAGCTGTGATATCTCCTGCACTCTTTTCTTCTCCAGATTAGACAAACTGTATAGTTCCAACCATTTCCCCCTCCAGGCCCGTTTTCATCTTTGTTATCTCCTCTGGACATGCTCCATTTCATTTTGCATCTTTCTAAAATGTGATATCCAGAACTGGATGTAATATTTTAAGTATAGCTTGACCCACACAGACTAGAGAGAGAACCTGAGATTTCTCCTGAAGTTAAAAGTCAATAATTCATGTGTCATTATTTGATAATGTATCAAAAAAGTCTATATATTTCTGGTACTTAAATTGATTAAATATACTTTTGTTAATCTGATCTATCCAAACTGCTTTTTTTTTTTTTGCAGCTGAATTTTCACACCATTGTGCAGCTATGATCCAAGGTTACCAGATCCTTTTCACATGTACTGCTGCCAAGTTTGATTCCCCACTTTCTGATACATTTGATTTTTCCATCATCCTCTTTTGAAGTTATTCTTGCTGATTTTTGCTCATTCAATATGATAATCGTAATTTTTAACCTCTCTTCTGAATTATTTATATGTTGAACAACAGTGGATGTAAAATAGAACTCTATAGTACATAACATAACATTTTCCTCTATGTGGATACATTAACGTAGCCTCATTGGATAACATTGCTTATCTAATTGTAGTATAGTGTTGCTCACTTGCTATCATATTAGGCCATTAGAATCTCATGGAATATTTGGCTGAATACTTGATTTGGCAGACCAAGCTTGCATTCCCATCAGTGGTGGGTTTCTTCTGGTTCGTCCTGGTTCGGGCGAACTGGTAGCGGCGGCGGGAGGCTCCACCCACTCACCCAGATGTTATCACGGATGCTCTGTGCATGTGCAGAAGTGCTGCTTGCGAGTGAAGCAAGCGCACACATGGGATCACAGTTCCGAACAGGGAGCGAAGGTAAGTGAAAGCCACTACCGATTCCCATGGTCAACTAAACTGGTCTGTTAAAAAAGAATTTAGATTAATTTAACATTCTAGCCCCTGCCAAGCAATTCTTGCTTTTTTAAAACACTCAAAGACTACTTAATACTTTTTCAGAGTTTTGCTCAGTTATCAATGTCCTAATACTGATCTGATTGGTCATTAGTTATCTGGTTCACTTTATTCCCCCTTTTGAAAATAGAGGATTGGAGAAAGAGGAATGTTCCAACACTTTGCCCTTTTTCGATGATTTCTCAAAGTTCGTAGAGAGGGGCTGTGAAGTGGCATCTGCAAGCACCTTAAAGGTTTTCAGATGTAATTGGTCTGAGGCTCGAGAGCAACACATGGTAGCCAGGTGTTCCCTAACTATCATTCTAATTGCCTTGGGTTGGTACTCCCTCTTTTATGAACAGTTTATAGCATCTATAATCTATATAATAAAAAAAATAGTCATTTGAATCTAAAATGTACCACCGGTAATTTTCTTCTAGCATAAAAAGCGACGTGCTCCCCCCTCCCTTTGATTGGGGGCATCAAGGTCGAGCACATTATTTTTCTGTTCACTTGCTGCTCAAATTCTGGAGCCCCTCTGATGCCAATACCTCCATTAGGAACAGTGATGGCCCCCAATGCTGTATGGGCACTTTCAAAGATGTCCGTGGCTTTTAATCAGCATTCAAATATCAGTGGCTTCATTTGGTTGAGAAAGGAATGTGCTTTCTTAGCAATAATCTATTCTCAAAATCATTAAGAATGCTCAAAATCCAGTATTTTCAAATGTTTATTTAGAGATGAGACTGAATTATAAAAAAATTAGAGATGAGACTGAATTATATAAAACAGATGGAAAAATTATGGTCTCTCTCTCTCTCTCCCTCCCTCCCTCCCTCCCTCTCTCTCTCCCTCCCTCCCTCCCTCCCTCTCTCTCTCCCTGTCTCTCTGTCTCTCTCTCTCTCTCTCTCTCTGTGTCTCTGTCTCTGTCTCTCTCTTTTTCTCATATATACCTCCCTCATAGAGTGATTCTAGGCAGTTCCCTGGCAGTAAGATAGAAATAATATTTCGATACGTTATTGTTAATTGAATTTCCTTGAGCATACTTCATTTGTATCATATCATAACTTGCTAACTCCAAAGCCACTGAGTTGGCATAAAGTATATTTAACTATTACAAGCATGTAGTAGTGAACCAAGGAAACAAACTATAGTGGAGAAAGCTCATTCTGAGCATTGTGGTTTTTGCAGGTACGAAAATGGAATAATCTCACTAAAGAAAAGTTGAGCATACGTGGAAGGTATTTGGGGAATTATAAGAATCAAACCAAACAGAACTAAAGGTATAAGGGCAAAAATCCTATTGTGTAAATGAGGGAAATTATTGGACCCTAATCAAGATTCATAGGGACATGGTGGCTGAGTGGCTAAAACACTGAGCTTGTCGATTGAAAGGTTGGCGGTTCAGCAGTTTGAATCTCTAGTGCCGCGTAATGGGGTGAGCTCCTGTTACTTGTCCCAGCTTCTGCCAACCTAGCAGTTCGAAAGCATGTAAAAAATGCAAGTAGAAAAATAGGAACCACCTTTGGTCGGAAAGTAACAGCATTGCATGTGCCTTTGATGTTGAGTCATGCTGGCCACATGACCACGGAGACGTCTTCGGACAGCGCTGGCTCTTCAGCTTTGAAACGGAGATGAGCACCGCCCCCTAGAGTCAGGAATGAGTAGCACATATGTGCGAGGGGAACCTTTACATTTACCTTTTTAATCAAGATTCTTAGACTCATAGATTAAGAGAGTTGGAAAGAACTTTGGGGGCCTTCTAGTTCAAACCTCTGCTTGAGCAGGAATTTTTATCCCATCCCAGACAACTGATGTCCAATCTCTTCTCGAAAACTTCCAATGATGGAGTACCTATAACTCCAGGAGGCAGCTGTTCCATTGATTGTTTCCAAATGAGCCATTCTTCCCTTGGTCCAGAAGGGAGCTTTTATTCACTTTACTGCCCATATCATCTTCTGCAAAGTTTTTTTTTTTTACTTGTGTCTGCCAGAGTTTCTCTTTAGAAGGCAATCTGCTATTTAATGTTTTCACTGCTATAATAAAGCTTTGCATAAGTATCCTCGCTCCACAATATCGTTATATAGATATGTGCAGCATCTTCCGGTGGTTATTTTCTTTTATTCTGACAGGCTATAATTCGGCAGATGTCTGGAGGGGCTTTTCCAGTGAGAATATATTCTATATTATACAACATATATATTTTCAGCTTCAAATAACCTGTGATAACTCATCAGCTGTTGCTCAATAGCAGCCCAATTTTTCTGATGGAATGATCTGTATCACTCAGCTCTGAAGTAACAGAGGGCCAAGGCAGCACTTATGATGCCTATAGAATGTATGGGAATTTGTAAGTGTTTTAGATTCTGTCTCTCATTCTCAATACTGTGTTCTTCCAAAAATAAGACAGGGTCTTATATTAATTTTTGCTCCAAAAGACACATTAGGGCTTATTTTCTGGTTAGGTCCTATTTTGGGGGGAAATACAGTACTAAATGTACCCATCTGGCTGACAATCTTAACTGGGGCTTATTTTGGGGGGTATATTATATTACGAGCTTCCTGAAAAATCGTGCTAGAACTTATTTTCCGGTTGGATCTTATTTTCTGGGAAACAGGGTATGTGAAAAATTCAGGGTCACTCCAAGGGATACTAGGCTTTTATTGTTATACATTCCATTCCAGTTAGAGTTCAGTTTCTTGACTCTGCAAATGGAAGAGTCTAACCCAAGACTTCCTTGTATTTTTTTTTAATTTGATTTATATGCCGGCCTTCTCCAGAGACTCAGGGTGGCTTACAATGCGTTAAGCAATAGCCTTCATACTTTTGTATATTTATACAAAGTCAGCTTATTGCCCCCACAACCGGGTCCTCAATTTACCCACCTTAGAAAGAATGGAAGGCTGAGTCGACCTTGAGCCTGGTGAGTTTCGAACTGATGTAATTGCAGGCAGCAGGATGTTAATTGCTGCCTTTAGTAGGAGGCATTAGCCTCCTACGCCACTCAGGCTCATCCATTTGTTCTAATTCTTCCATTCGTATCTTTTAAATCTTAATCAATTCCCTTGTTTTGTTGCCATAGCTAAGTCATCCATTTAGCTTTTTATATATGGTGGGTTGTTCATATAGGTGTTAAACAGGAGTGATGTCCCCATACTTCTTTGTCACAAGCCATTTCACCACAACCGGCATTTACTCCAAGCTTAATACAAAAGTGGTGATTTTCAGCACAAGTTGCATTTGTGTGATTCATGGCTTTCCTGGACAAAAATGTTTGCTTTGTTTTGGTAATTTATCCATAGTAGATGAAGCTTGGTTCACAACTATGTTTCTTATATGGATGACATAGGACAGTGATGGCCAACCTTTTTGCCATTGTGTGCCAAAAGTGGGGGGAGCATGGGGGGGATTGTGCACATGTGTGCCCACACCCGTAATTCACTGCACCCCAGCCCCCTGCACATGACCCCCCCACTCCCCCCACTTTTGGCACACAAAGGCACGGTGGGCCCGGTAGGCCCATTTTCACCCTCCCCAGGCTCCAGAGGCTTTCTTGGAGCCCGGGGAGGGTGAAAACAGTCTTCCCCACCTCCCTTCCAGAGGCTAGAAACAGCCTGTTTCCCAATTTCCAGTGAGCCTGGAAGGCCCGAAAATCAGCTGGCTGGCATGTGCATGCGCACTGGAGCTGAGGCAGTGCAATGCTCGTGTGCCCATCAATACGGCTCCGCGTGCCACCTGTGGCACACGTGCCATAGGTTCACCATCACGGACATAGGAAGACAGTTGGATCCGAAAGGATTTTTGTCTGGCCTCAGTAGTGCCACATATCACACTAGAGGTTTAATTAGAGGTTTTCATTTAAGAAGCAGTTTTGATACATCCATCTTCTTGGATCATTGTTTCACTTATAAAAATGAGAAAGAGCCAGGTGCCACCAATTGCCTAATGGCACTTTATGTATTTAAATGATTTCAGGAATTTTATATAAATATTAAAAGCTTGGACTAGAACTAGAACCTCATGTAAAATTAGAGAGGCAACTGAACTACCAATGATAATGCCTCTTACCCTCAACTGTACTTGTGATCAGCTCAAAAATACACTAGGATAATGAAGTTTGCCACCATCACTGAGTTATATCTCAAATCTGCTTCCTGCCCCTTGTATTCCAGTCATCTGTGTCATTGCCTCCAATTTGTTGGCAAACCAGATTCAGAAAGAGAATTTGCACCTACTGGCGGAGACATTGCTGCTTTTCACAGAGCAATCAAGCCACTGTGAATCCAAGTCATACTAACCCCAAATCTGCAAGGATACCCAATTCTCCTTTTGTCTTCTTCCAGGTTCACATTTAATCCTGAAAGGCCTTGTGAGAAAGGGCAGATTAAAAGAATGACTCTTTCAGGCTTACTTCATATATTTTGTGATATATTATTAAGGGCATATTAAATTCTACATTCTATGCACTGCATCATTCCACTTTTACACTGACATAAGTCATAAATAGCATGCAGACTGAAAGATGAAAGGGAATGAGACAAGCTGGTTTAATCTACCAATGAAAGAATTTTCTGACACTTCAGCAATACGGCTGGAGATACAATTCTAATATGACCATGAAGGAAAGACAGCATCAGAAAGGAAAAAAAAAAAACCTAGACGAGAATGGTAAAGTATGATCATATACTAGAACCTTCAGTTTCAAAAACCCCTTGGAAATCAGTAATAGCATTTTAGCTAATAAAATGAAAGTCAATGCAAAGTTTCATGCTGGCCAAACAATGCACAATGACATTATTTGGTTTGGTGATGAATGATGTAATTTGAGTGCAAAAATGTTTCACTTCTCCCGACCAGGAATCAATTTGCTTTGTGGTACAGTGACTTTTCTCTTCCTTGTTTGAAGGCTTTCATAACTTCTTGTATGCGTGGATTTGTGTCAGTTGCCCACTTGCCCCTTAAACTTGCTGATTCTGGTATAAATGCCCCGTTTTCCCAGCTTGCTTCCCCTTTTATTTTCCTCCAGATTCATTCCATAAGTTTAATTGGAAATCCCAAGGCTGACATAGAGGTGAGGCAGCAAAGAAGAGACTGTGTCTGCTGACACCATGATCGATTACCTGGAACTCCACCTGACACTGAAATTAGGGTTTTTAATGATAGGCGACTCTCCCTGGATGTGAAATTCAAATGCTCTCCAATACCTCCCTGTAACCATCACGCAGTAGACACCACATGCAGGTGCTTTGTCTCTGTCAGCATTGAAAGGACATTGTTATTACCAACAACTCTTTGTATTAACCAGTCTCCTTACCTAATAGACAACACTTTATGTTCTGCACCGTTACCCACTCAGGGCTGCCATGTGCCTGAGAGACACACGCTCACTGAAAACTCCCCTAGGCAAGAGTGACAACAACAAAAACCCCTCTAAGGCTTAAAAACCAGAAGGCATAAATGGAACACCTGTGCTTCACCCCATATCCTCCCCCATCCCAGACCAATGTACTGCTAACCTCCTAGGCGCCGTTGAAAGTGCCGCTGATTCTATCAAACAGAATGAATCACTGAATAGCTTTTCACCATGTTTGACTGGGTATAATTAGGAGAGGAGAATCATAGCAAAGAATTATGAGCTCTGAAATGCCTGAAAACGAAATTTTGGACTGAAAGATCCCACATAGAATGATCTCCTTCGTTGATATTTTGAGTGTGCTTAATTGAGGATTTGTGGGTTTTTTTAAAAAAAATAAATATATTGCTAATATTTCCTACACATACACATATATTTTCATCACACTATTTACTTTTATGTGCACCGAGAGCATATATCCCAAGCCAAATTCCTTGTGTGTCCAATCACACTTGGCCAATAAAGAATTCTATTCTATTCTATTCTATTCTATTCTATTCTATTCTATTCTATTCTATTCTATTCTATTCTATTCTATTCTATTCTATTCTATTCTATTTTGTGATTGGCAATAGAAAATAATTAGTAATCTCAACTAATTAAAGATGGGCTTGTAGTATGGAGGAAGAAACAGAACTAGAATTAGATTTTCCCAACATCACTTATTGTAGCGAAACTTTTCTATACTTGCAAACCAAAATTGCTTCTGCAGATCCATAGATTGCTCCTTACACACAATTCCTTTTCCTCTTTAAATCTATTTCTTTTTCAGGATTTCATCACTCAATCATGACTTTCTTGGTGGTTTGTTTTTTTTTTAACACATCCACTCTTCTGTTGGGCATTTACTCTGTAAATTCAATCCTCATTCATTTTCTCCACAGGACTAAACCATCTCAAAATACTTCTTTCACTCTTTAATCCACCTTCAGCTCATCTCTTTTTGTTTTTCCACACACACCTCTTAAGTACCCTAATTCCTATTGCATTTGATTTATTTTTTAAGTGTTTCCTGACACACTCAGTTCTCAGTTTAGAATAACACTGAGGTGGGAAAAGCATATCCCCATTAAGTGACAGTGTATTTCTCACCCTTTGTTTATTGTTATCTTTTGTGCCTTTTCAGTCAGAATTCTGCCAAATATTTTCTCAATCAGAGCATAAAAAACATCCGTCATTAGTATTCATACTTGCTATCTCTCCTTTATATTGAGATTGAATTCTTCCAATCCTCAGGTACAGAGGGAATATTTTCACACATATCAAAACAAGGTACACAACATAAGCAAAGCATATCCATATTTTAATGTTCCTCCAATTTCACCATCCATACCAACAGCCATCTCGTTTTTCAAAATTCTCACAGCATTGAGACTTCCTCTTCATTATTGTAGTTGGTACAATACTGTAGTTGGTACAATAACAATGTATTGTTATTGTAGTATTGTATTGTATTGTATACTACTATTTAAAACATTTGTTTCAACTCTGCTCTTCAGTATACTGTTATTATCCCCCTATAAATCTTTAAAATGCTCCTTTCAAAATTCTCTCACTTCAGTACTATCTCAAATAATGTAATCCCTTTTGTTTTTAATTCTATTTACACTTGTTGGAGGCCCCTTATTTACCTTTCTTCACTTACTTACAAAATAAATGTTTATTTTCATTGAAATCACCTTGCATTTTCTCTGCATCTTATAATCTTAACTATTCTGACAAGATTCTGCAACTGTCTTTTTTGTAGATATATATTACACCGCATATACTCTCATCCTCATTTTTGCTGCGGTTAATTTCTTATATTGTATTTCTTTTCTTATACACAGCTTCTTTCATTTCATCGTTTTATTGAATATAATTTTGATGCTTCCATTAGCATAACTTCTCACTCTTCTGTGGCCTTTTATAACATGGTCCTTTTCACTCTGAATCATCTTCCATAGCTTGCTTACTTCCTTCTATTTTCCATTGTTGAGAGAACTATCTAATCCAGTTAGAATATATACTCTTTTCATAGAGAACTCCCCCCCACTTATTCTTATTTTATTTCTTTCCCTTTTTCCCTTCTTGATAGTAGCAAAAATGGCAGGTAACCCTGCAATCTCCAATATTTCTCTCAAATTTAAACAATCAAATAATACTTAAATTTTATATTAAACACTCTGACACACACACACACACACACACACACACATGTTAAGATATATGAAAGAACAAAAAGAAGGTTTAGAACTGAAGGGCGATAGTAAAAGATATGTGTAGACCTATATGAAACAGTGAAAATGAAATGTAATAACTAGGAGTAATAATATTATGTTTATTTTTATTGAAATGTATGATACCTATGTATCACACCATTCACACATTGATATATATAAACAATATAACATAAAAAAACTTAAATTGAAAAAAATATAAAACTTTCTCTAGGCTAATGCTCAGCAAAGTCTCACATTCTGATATTATTTCTTACAGAAAATAGCCATTCTTTAAATAGCCTAATCACTTTTTTGTACTGTCTCATTTCTACTCATGCAATTAAGGCTCCTAACAGAACATTTTCCCCTTGAACTGCATTTATTCTTTTAAAATGACTTGTGCATTTACGATTCAACTTAGCCCACAAGGTTGTAGTGGGAATAAAACTAGAGAAAATGCTGTATAAGTTGCCTTGAACTTTCAGAAGGAAGGAAGGAAATAACAAAATAAACAAGTAGAATCATAAGGTTGGAAGGCTCTTGAGGGGTTCTGAAGAATTTTGAAGGATGCACTAATATCATATAAGGGTTAACCAAAACAATCTTTATACCAGTGCAGAGTTCGTAAAGTGTAATTTAACTTTAATATGATAAATAAAATCTGAGTCATGTGAATCTTTTAGAAAAGAGTTTGCCTACTCAGCAGGGGTGGGTTCTACTTACCTTTACTACTGGTTTAGAATGGGATCACGCTCGTGTGCTCGCTTTGCTTGCTTCACCAATGACATCTGGGGCAGTGGGTGGGGCCTCCCGCCGGTTTTACTACCGGTTCTTGTGAACCGGTCTGAACTGGGGGCAACCCACCACTGCTACTCAGGACTTATATATATATATATATATGTATATATATATATTAGCCTATAAGGCTATAATATTCTTATATCAGGCACATCAAAAGCATTTCCTTAACAATGCATGCATTGGAATGAACTTAAGCTGAGTTAAGGAATGAAATCTTTTGAAAGGAAGCAAAATAGGAATGTTAGCAGTTTTTTCCCCTCTAAAAAGATCTGTTCTTTAGCTGACATGTATTTATTCAAATTACATTCTCAAAGAGTCCCGTCCCCCCAAATAAAGTTTGGTTCATGATAGTTTATCACCTGAATCTATACCATCAAGTTATCTAAACCTACAACAATGGCTTTTCTTTAGACTTTTTTTCCCTCCCTGTACTATCTTGTGAATTCAAAAATTCATCAGGGCAGGCTTGAGATCATTTGTAGTCAAGGGATAACAAACAACAGCAGCAACAACTAAACAGTAAAATACAACTTGGAGTATCTGCATCACTTTGCAAACAGGCAGGGGAAAAAAAATAAGCATTGAAGAACCGGTAGTAAAACCAGCGGGAGGCTCCGCCCACTGACCCGGATGTCATCAGGAATGTTCTGCGCGCGGTCCCATTGCGAACCAGTAGTAAAGGTAAGTAGAACCCACCCCTGATCTGCTGGCATGATTTCAAAGAATTGGAAAGTCTTTGTTTCTATAATGGTAAAAATTGTTTTTTTCCCCCTCTGAATAGCTGAATATCTGACGGCAACCCAGAGGAGGGTGGATTAAAAGAAAAGTAAACTTTATCCTGACTAAACTTTATCCTTTCTATTCCCTAGCCTCTCTATTATTGCAGTAGCTAGGATGCGGATTCTAAATATATAACAGTGGTGGGAACTTTTTAAAAACCCATTTTGGGTGGAAGATATGGTATAATTGATGGGTTATGCATGCTTCAGCCACCAGTTGCAGCCTTTAATGAAAAAGCTTTGAATAGTGTCAAAGCTTTTCAAAAAAGGATAATCAAGGGCTGTAACAATGGGCCTTTACCTTAAAGGTCCTAAAGATAATTTAGTTTAACTTGTTGCTCAGTATAATATGCTCTCTCAAGAAATAACTCACCAACCTTTGTTTCATTTCTGTGACCAGAACTTTACTGTTTCCCTAGTACTGAGTAAAGACTGCAGCTTTCTGTTGCACTGTTGGTTTTTATTAAATTCAAAAAAGATCTGCTTAAGCAACTTAGATCTCTGGTACATATACTTCTCCCAAACTATATCTCACTATCTTATAAGACTTCACGTATATTTCTGTGGAACTGATTGCTGGTTTTAGCTCAATATTTTTGTGGTGTTGCCTATTTTCATATAATCTTCACATTCAATTAGCAGTGGGTTGTCTCATCTAGGTCATTTATACAAAAGGTTCAACAATACAAAAACAAAACAAAACAGCAAAGAGTTAAGAATATTGCAAAGGCTCCAAGGTTAAGAAGGAGCCAGTAATGAATTCTGGTTGACTACAATTGCTAACAAAGTGAAGTAGTAATACCCATATTCAGGGGTGCTATTCAGCAGGTTCTGACAGATTCTGGAGAACTGGTAGTGGAAATTTTGAGTAGTTCGGAGAACCGGCAAATACCACCTCTGGCTGGACCCAGAGTGGGGTGGGAATGGAGATTTTGCAATATCCTTCCCCTGGAGTGGGGTAGGAATTGAGATTTTACAGTATCCTTCCCCTGCCATGCCTACCAAGCCACACTACGTCCACTAAGCCATGCCCACAGAACTGGTAGTAAAAAAAAAAATGAATTCCACCACTGCCCGTATTCTCCATACAATAAAATTTAGGGCTTCAGACAGATGGACAACTGGCTGCAGTACATGAAAAACCAAACAAAAGCTTTTCTAGCCCATCCTTTTGGATCTCCTGTTAATCAGCTAATTACTTTGGTGAAATCACATGAAAAATAGCAGCTACTTCTGCAGAAGAGATATTTCCACCAATACAAAGGAAGAAATGAATTTTGGTTTAGTCAGCTGCCAAAGAGACTGATGATTGATTTTCTTGGCAGTGGGCTTTTAACTACTGCAGAAGAGCAGTAGTTAATATCTTATCATATGGTCCTCACCACTTTTCCATGATCAGCTGATTGCATTTGTGAAGGTACACAGACTTGTGCCAATCAGCTGATTCAGTTGGAATTAGAAATGTGAGATTCAAGCAGAGGTGGTATTCAGCCGGTTCTCACCGGTCCGGACGAACTGGTAGCAGCGATTGCGGGTGGGCCTGCTCACCCACCCGGGCTCCAAGTCATACTATTTAGGCACATTTTTGAAGCTGGGCGCATGTGCGGAAGGCTCATGAGTGAGAAAAGTGCACAAGTGGAAGGCCGGGTGCATGTGCCGACAGCGTGCATGTGAAGCGGGACAAAGCAGTGGTAAAGGTAAGTGAAACCCACCTCTGGATTCAAGGAAGAGTAGAAGATCTCAGAGGTCCTTTCCAGTCCTGTTTTTTAATTCTTAACAATGTATTTAAACTTATTTCATTTTTACCTTAAAACCTTTGGGAATCTTGAGGAATATATTCAATAAATGGAGAGAAAATCGGAGATGCCTGGACACCATAGGAAAAAAAAATACTGAATTGAAAATGAATACAGCAATAGAGAGAGATGGAAGAAGGAGTAGGGAGATCGAAGGAAGGGAGAAGGAGAGAGAGGAATAGAAGAAAGGGAAGAGGAGAGGAAGAAAGGGAGGGGAAATAAGAATAGGAGAGAAGGTTAGATAGGGAGGAAGAAAGGAGGAGGGGGAGAAAGGAAGTAGAAAAGAAGTAGGAGAGGAGGGAAGAAGAAGGGAGGAAGGATAAAAGAAGGGAGGGAGAGGAAGAGAAAGAGAAGAAAGGTTGCTGTAAAGCGAAGAAGATGAAATGGAAGAAAGGCATTCCTGAACATGTTTAAATATACTAGGCTAAAGAATGAATGATTAAAAATTAAAAGAGAATATATATGATTAAAAATGGAGAAAATAGAATTTGAGGGCGAAAGAAGATACTGTTTATATAAACAAGAATAGAAATATTAAGATTTGATTAAAAAATATGGAAAAAGAATACTTTGGCAGAAATTGTAACTAAGTAAAATATATTTGGATAAATTGTATATGATATGATATGCTGCGGTCAATACTCTGTTTCATAAAATATATGGATATGTGTCAGGGGAAAAAAAACAAAAACTAATAAAACATGATTAAAAAAAAAAAAGAGGTCCTTTCCAGTCCTATGATTCTATGATTTGGATTCAAAGTCAATCCAATTTGATTTACGATTTATTTACAAAAATGAAGTTGATAGGCATAATTGTCAGTCTTGAGCATAACTATCAATCTTCCAAGCAGATGAGAGAGGAAACATGACAAGATGAACTTATCCTACTTAATTGTAAGGCTCCACTAACAGAATCATGTAAATACGAAAGGACAAATTTCTTGCGGTCTCTTTTTACCGCCTGATTAGTTAGGGTAGAACCTTCCCAAGTTTCTTCCTCTACCCATTATTCAGCTGTGGGCTTCTCAACCTTTTATCTGATGGTTCCCTCAGCAGAATCCCTGCCCTCTCCTTTTCCAGGGTCATTCTCACATTTCATTATAATAATAGAGATGTGAGTTCCTTTAGTTTCATTCACCCTGCTAAGTTTCATCAGAATGTCTTCCAAGATTTCGCTGCAATACATTTATTTATTTATTTTTTAAAAAAATCTTCCCTGTATTTCTTTTTAGGGCCTCAGCCTGTCAAATAGCAATCAGATCAAAGATAAATTAGTTAAATGGACAGTGTCCTATCTAATGTAAAAACCATAGTTTCAAAAACTGTTCTTTAAAAGAGGCTTTCACCTTTTAAATTGCTTTTCTGGGGTGTCACAGGCTTATGCTTTGTTTCTCTTGGTCATGGGTCTCTCTATGGTATCAAGAGGTCTGACACAGCTGGTTCGCAACCTTATTGAAAATTGTAAAGAACAGAGTATATGAGCTGCACTGAACCTTGAGTTTGACAGAAATTTGATAAGGGTATACCAATTTCATCTTAATGCATTCAAAGTATCAGAAGGAGCTAGGTGATAGTCTAGACCAGAGTTTCCCAAACTTACTTGGTTCATGGCACCCTTAGTATTGTAAAGATATGGTTTTCGAATAGATGTTGCAAAACCCAGTTTCGTAAGTTTACCTTTCAAATATCACCATGGTGCCTCTTGTTCACATGATTCACAGTTTGGAAACCATAAATCCAACCAGATTCCCATGCATTAGCTATGAACTGATGAAATGCCAATGAAATGCCAAGGACCTTGGAGTACTCATTTCTAAAGATCTAAGTGCCAGAGCCCACTGTAACAACATTTCCAAAAAGGCATTAAGAGTTGTTAAGCTAATCTTGCGTAGCTTCTTCTCTGGTAATATTGTACTACTAACTAGAGCATACAAAACATTTGCTAGACCAATGCTTGAATACAGCTCATCTGTCTGGAACCTGCACTGCATATCGGACATAAATACAATTGAGAGAGTCCAGAGATATTTTACAAGAAGAATCCTCCATTCCTCTACCCACAATAAAATATCTTATGCCACCAGACTCCAAATTTTGGGCTTAGACAACTTAGAACTACACCGACTTCAGTCTGACCTAAGCATAATACCTAAAATTATCTGCCACAATGTCCTTCTTGTCAATGACTACTTCAGCTTCAACCACAACAATACATGAGCAAATAATAGATACAAACTCAAGGTAAACCGCTCCAAACTCAATTGCAGAAAATATGACTTCAATAACAGAGTGGTCAATGCCTGGAATGCATTACCTGACACTCTAGTTTTTTCCCCAAACCCCCAAAACCTTAACCTTAAACTGTCTCCTGTTGACCACACCCCATTCCTAAGAGGTCTGTAAGGAGCATGCATAAGTGCACCAGCGTGCCTACCGTCCCTGTCCTAATATTCCTTTTTACTTACTCTTTTCATGTATTCAAATTATGTTTATACTTTTACCTGTTATCTTATATATGCTTGACAAAATAAAGAAAGAAAGAAAAAATAAAGATTGGAAGAGAATGTACGTTGTCCCTATTTTCAAAAAGAGGAAAAGGAAGATCCTGTGAACTATGAATTAATCATTCTGTCATTGAAACAGGATTATTCTAGAACAGCTAAGAACAGCTTTTTTGCAAGCACCTTGACCATTTTACAAGCACTTGGTAATGATCATAAGGCAACATGCATTTGTCAAAAATAAATATTGCAAATTAATTTCAATCTCTTCTTTCTGAATGTGAATTTCCAATTCCCAGTACTGTTGAAATACTGTAAACTTAACATATTTTGACTTCAGGAAAGCAAGGTCTTAATGACAAGCTGATCATTAAGGGCTGGACATTATGGGCTGGATGGCATGACAATTAACTGGATACATGGCTGGGTTGAAGATTCTACCCTGAGAATGCTCATCCATGGTTCCTTATCAGACTGGAGAGAGATAACAATTGGATTTCTATAAGCATTGATGCTGCACTGTCTGCTTTGCTATATCTTTATTAATGAATTGGATGATCAAGTGAAAGAAATTCTTCTCAGATTTTTAGATCCTAGAAAATTGGGTGGGATGGTTAATATCTTAAAATAGAAAGAAATTCAAATAACATTGGAGAAAGAGACTGAAGTAGCTGGTTTCAAACTGAATATGAATTAGCAATGTGATTTCAAAATGTATATCCTGCTTTTTATAGTTTTTAATAAATAACTCAAGGCAGCAAACACACAGTACCTAATACTCCTTCAGCCTCCTTTTTTCCTCACAACAACCTTGTGAGGTAGGTTGGATTGAGAGAAAGTGACTGGTCCAAAGTCATCAAGCTAGTTTCATGCCTAAAATGGGATTATAACTCCCAGATTCCTGGTTTCTAGCCTGATACTTAACCAGTAGTCCAAATTGGCTCTCTACTGCAAAGAAAGTAAATGAAATACTAGGCTACATCAGCTACAAACAATGGAATGGAATGGAATGGAATAGAATAGAATAGAATAGAATAGAATAGAATAGAATAGAATAGAATAGAATAGAATAGAACAGAATAGAATATGAGTTGGAAGGGACCTTGGAGGTCTTCTATTCCAGCCCCCTGTTTAGATAGGAAACCCTACACCACTTCAGACAAATGGTTATCTTCTTAAAAACTTCCAGTGTTGGAGCATTTACAACATCTGGAGGCAAGTTGTTCCACTGATTAATTGTTCTAACTGTCAGGAAATTTCTCCTCAGTTCTAAATTGCTTCTCTCCTTGATTAGTTTCCACCCATTCCTTCTTGTCCTGTCCTCAGATGCTTTGGAGAATAGCTTGACTCCCTCTTCTTTGTGTCAGCCCCTGAGATATTGGAACACTGCTATCATGTCCTTCTTTTCATTAAACTAGACATACCCAGTTCCTGCAACTGTTCTTTTTTACATCTAAAAATCATCTTTTTTACATCGTGGCAACCAAATCTGGATGCAGTATTCCAAGTGTGGCCTTACCAAGGCATTATAAAGTGATATTAACACTTCACGTGATCTTGATTCTATCCCTTTGTTTATGCAGCCTAGAATTGTGTTGGCTTCTTGCACTGGGTAGGGGATTCAAGTGAATGATCTCCGATCTCTCATCCAACTCTTACATTCTATGTGTAAGGATTATTTCCAAATTACAGTAAATGTAGAAGAAAAGCCTGGTTTGTCTATGATGGCAAAAAGCCAGGCATCTGGTAGCCCCTTTTGTGACTAACACATTTTATTAAAAGGCTATATATTTTTGTGAGCTGCCTTTATACATCTGTATACATTTCATAAAATTAAATCAAATCATGTGTTAATTATCATGGCCAATTCCAAGAAACACGGTTTAAAATGAATTCAGACAAATTGGTACAGGTTCAGAGAAGGAAAATGAAAATGATTTGGTTTACCTTATTGCCATTGCACCTCGTACAATGAAATTAAATGCCATCTTCAGTGTATATTATAACCATAAAAATAAAACACAAACACACATCCTTCACATTCTATACAATTGAATTGAAAACCAATATTGCATTAATATTACACTATACAGTAGAATTCAGTGCAGTTACTGCCCTGGGATAGAAGCTGTTTTTCAGCCTATTTGTCCTTGTTTTTATCCTGTACTGTCTGCCAGATGGTAATAGTTCAAAAAAAGATACCCAGAATGAGATGGGTCTTTAAGAACTTTCTTAAGGCAGCGGGAGCTATAAAGCTCTTCTAAAGAGGGGAGACCAGTGGTGAAAACCAGCAGGTTCTGACAGGTTCTGGAGAACTGGTAGCGGAAATTTTGAGTAGTTCAGAGAACCGGCAAATGCCACCTCTGGCTGGCCCCACAGTGGGGTGGGAATGGAGATTTTGCAATATCCTTCCCCCAGGAGTGGGGAGGGAATGGGGATTTTGCAGTATCTTTCCCCTGCCATGCCCACCAAGCCAAGCCTACGAAGCCACACCACGCCCACCAAGCCACGCCCACAGAACCGGTAGTAAAAAAAATTTGGATTTCATCACTGGGGGAGAGGGCAAACAATGATCAGGAGACTAGAAAGGAAAACCTGTAAAGAGAGCTTGAAAAATCTGAATGACTATCTTCGAGAAAAGAAAACTAAGGCTGCTGAGATATTGATAGTCCCCTTTAAATATGGGAAAGGAAGGAAGTCACAGAGTGGGTTTGTCTTTTGTTCCAGAATGTATGAAATAGAATAATGGATTTAAATTACAGCATGGCAGGTTCCGATTGAATGTTGGGGAGCCTAGGGAAAATATTCTTAAGAGGACTTTGAAAATGAAGCCAATTACCTAGAGAAATGATGGATATCATAGAAGGTGTTGTTAGTAGGAGCCATTTGTCTGAAATGCATGAATCTACCTTCCTGCCATAAATGGTGGGTTTGACCTGAGGAACCAAATAGCTCCTTCCAGCTTTGTGAGAGAAGGCCTATCATGGACTCTCCCTCCTCCCCCCCAGGCATCTCTGTCCTCACACAAGGCATCCCAAATAATCCAGTGGAACAAGTGAGGAAACTAACACCGAGGAAGTAGGCCTCATTTACTTTTAATGCTGGCACCACTGACAATCACCATAAAACTGTGAATGAGTTTGTTTTTCTTTACAAGACATTCCTCCATCATGTGGTTTGCAGTTTGCCTTAGTTCACATATGATATGGAATCCATACATCACTTTTGCTTTTCTGTGTCTCACTATTCTCCCTGCAATGTCTGATGGAAGAATATTTATGGTCCGCACTGTTGTCATTAGTTGCGAAGTTGTGTCTGACCCATCGTGACCCCTTAGACAACTTTCCTCCAGGCCTTCCTGTCCTCTACCATCCCCTGGAGACCATTTAAGCCCAACTGATTCAGTGACTCCATCTAGCCACCTCATTCTCTGCCGTCCCCTTCTTCTTTTGTCCTCAATCGTTCCCAGCATTAGGCTCTTCTCCAGTGAGTCCTTCCTTCTCATTAGGTGGCCAAAGTATTTGAGTTTCAACTTCAGGATCTGGCCTTCTAAAGAGAAGTCAGGGTTGATGTCCTCTAGGACTGACCGGTTTGATTGCCTTGCAGTCCAAGGGACTCGCAGGAGTCTTCTCCAGCACCATAGTTCAAAGGCCTCAATTCTTTGATGCTCAGTCTTCCTTATGGTCCATCTTTCACAGCCATACATTATGACAGAGAAAACCATAGCCTTGACTCTACATGGTCCACCCAGTAATGTTCAATTTGGGTAACCCATGAAAAGATCCTTTCGAATTAAAACAAAGCATCATTTCACACATCAGTTATATTTCTAAACATATACTCACATTGAATTTCACTTCGCTCCGAAGTGAGATTCAAATACTGGGCACAAAAACAGGAACTTTTAAATCAATGTGATTTTATGTAAAAACCAAAACCGAAACCTTGCATCCCAAAGACTTCAGTTTCAAACTTAAAACTTTAAGTTTGGATTTTTTTTTTGTTAAAAAAAAAATCAATTGGGTAGTTCTAGCAAGAAATGTTGGCATTTTAAATTTGGTGCTACACCTTCATCCATCTTCACAGAATAATCTTTAATTCAAAATTTTGTATTTCTCAATTTCAAAAGCTCACCCCTGAATCCGCAGACCTGTTTGGGGTTCCTACAGCTTTGGGTTGTTTTGGAGTCCTCCTCTTTGGCAGCTTCCATCTGAGCTACACGTGGACCATGCTACCCACCATTTCTCCATTGCCCAGTGAACAGCACTTAATATGAGGGGTGTGGCAGGATTAATGCTGTTAATAACGATGGATCAGATGTTGTAAATTATTTTAATTGATGTCTACATCCCCTGAAAATGTGAAGTCAGCCATACAAAACTCCCCTCTACTATGAGAAGATGTCAGGGGGAAAATTCATGTCTCCAAGGCACAAACAAGCGAAGTAATGGGATATAAATCAAAAACAGCGAGAGGAAAAGCAAGTGAGAGATGCACACACCAGCCAAGAGCTTTCACAACCAAAAGAGAGAGAGGAAATGTTCAATACACGCTAGAGCATCTATTAGTTCTGTGTTCTCCTGAATTACATCTTACTGTCCTCCAATCTATTTTTTTTGGGGTGGGGGGGTGTATTGCCTCTAATACATATTGTGGAACAAAATTACTGGACATGGAGTGAGAGCTTCATAACAGATGCTCCCTCCAGCCAGGGGAAAAAAAACCCCCTTCGAACTATACAAATTGTATACTCCTCGCACATCATCATCTGCTGTCATAATCTATTCCTCCTGAAGTTTCCAATTTAGGAGAAAGTCGCATACACTGAAAGCGAAATGTGTAGATGCCAAATTGGCTATGGTGATCAGCATCCTGTTTTGGACCGCAATTTTTAAGGACATAATTTGTATTTATTTGGTATGTTGGAGCTGCATATTGCGATTGCATATTGAGATTGTGAAGCATAGTACATTCAGAACTAATTTTCTTTTAACAAAGACGACTAAAATGTGCCTTTGAGTTGCTCATCTCTTTCTTCAAAACATAACCATTCTTTTTGATGGATAGCATGCAGAAGAGAAATTGAGGATTTTCGTCTAGATAGGCTTTTTAAAAAAATTTAAATTCTACTTTATGTTGCTGAAAGATTAAAGACCCTCGTGAAAAAGTGCACTATTGCACTTTATTCTTTGTGAACTGAATAGCGTCCCTCCCCCCCCACAGCCCAGTGGGAAATGCCGTTAGTACCCAAAGCCTAAAAGTATCATCTCATTATTACGTGTGAACACTGCTCAAAGGCCCAGGGACTCAAAGATACTATTATGTGTCCTAGGAAAGTTGGGGAAGGGGATGAAGGGAGGGATATAAAAAAATGTGGATAAAAAGAATTTTTGAAAAAGAAGTCAATGAAATAATTCAAACTGGAAAGTAATGTAGAAAGCTGCAAGGAACACGCTTGAATGCATTCAAATTTATTCAAACTCTGGGTCTGACATTGATGAATGCAAGAGCTTTTTTTCACAATATGTAGCATGTACAGGACATTTAGAAGTTCACCGTCCCTTTTTCCCGCAGCTGTCTCAGGTCTGGTTCCTAATGCCACAGTGACCTCTAGATCCTCCTGACAACCCCCACCATCTCTTCAAGCAGAAACTAAAAGTAGTCAGAGTT
>JAUDYJ010000005.1:85208839-85333839 GCA_030761175.1 Masticophis lateralis
GAGGAAAGAGAAGAGAAAGAGAAGGAAGATTGCTGTAAAATAAAAAAAAAAAGATGAAATGGAAGAAAGGCAACCCCGAACACGTTTAAATGTACTAGGATAAAGAATGAATTATCAAAGAATTAAAAGAGAATATATATGATTAAAAATGGAAAAATTAGAATTGGAGGGCGAAAGATGTTTATATAAATAAGCATAGAAATATTAAGATATGATTAAAAATATGGAAAAAGAATATTTTGGCAGAAATTGTGACTAAGTAAAATGTATTTGGATATGACAAGTTGTATAAGATATGATATGTCCAATACTCTGTTCATAAAATATGTGTGTGTGTGAGGAAAAAAACCCTAATAAAACTTGACATTAAAAAAAAAGAACCTTATACCGCCGAACTGAAGGCCAGCCTACCAGCAAAGATGGGAAAGAAAAAGAATGAAAACATATCAAGGAAGCCCTCAGAATGTGTGATTATCCCAAGTGGGTCATCATCAAATCTCAAAAAAGGTCCCACATAACAGACAATGAAGAGAACAATAAATGAAGCAACATTGTCATTCCATACATTGTGGGAATATCGGACAAACCTCAGGAGAATCTTCAGCCAACATAACATACATGCACACTTTAAACCCAAGAATACATTAAGGCAGAAGCTTGCCACCCCAAGGATAAAACACTCAGACACAAACTGAGCAAAGTGGTACATGCAGTATAATGCAGTGAGTCATGTGTAGATCTGTACGATGGGGAAACAAAACAACCACTTCATAAACACATGGCACAACATAGGAGAACAAACCCACCAGGACTAGATTTAGCAGTCCATCTGCATTTAAAAGACAAAGGCCACTCTTTTGAACACAGCAAAGTCCACATTTTTGACAGAGAGGACCACTGGTTTGAAAGAGGGGGGTCAAAGAAGTCATCTATGTCAAAATTGAACAGCCTTCTCTCAACAGAGGGGGAGGGATACATCATCTACCATATCTCCAATCTACAACACAGTACACCATAGTCTGTATTACCTACATGAAGAGGATGGAGTGAACCTCACAAGAACTGGAAAGAATATATTTGGAAAAAGACTGGCTCATTGTATCAAAAGGGCTTTAAACTAAAATTGACGGGGGAGCGTGACAATCTTCACAACCTTTAGAACCTAATTCCAAGCAAAAACCACCAGATAACCAATCACATAAGGAGGAAGGGAGTAAAGAGAAAAAAGAAATAAAAAAGGAAAAACATAATGAAGTAGAGTAGAGAGTGTTGAAAACGATGGACATCTCAGTTACAAAGTAGGAGATCTAAGAAATACGCCCAAGGCTCATAAAGGACTCCAATGCCTATACACTAACACTCAAAGTTGAAGGAACAAACAGGGTGAACTTGAAATATTAGTACATGAAGGCAGATACAATATAGATGCCATTACTGAAACTTGGTGGGATAAAACTCATGACTGGAAGTATTAATGGAAGGATACAAACTATTCAAAAGAAACAGACCTAACAAGAGGAGGTGGAGTTGCATTATATATAAAAGATCACTACATCTGTACAGAAATACACAAAACCAAGGATGAAAACTTCCTAGAATCCATATGGTCAATATAAAAGGGGGGAAAATGACATTGTTACAGGCGTATACTACAGGCCACTCAACCAGAAGAAATAGATGAACCCTTTGCTAATCAATCAACATTAAATGTATGTAGGAAACATCTCACAGTAGTAATGGGAGAATTTAACTACCTTGATATCAAATGGGAGAAAAAAAGATTGGTTAGCATTGGACATCATAGTACACTCCAGATAGTGAAAAATAATTATAGAGAAACTAAAGATATGATCTCTGAGTCCAAATGAGCTACTTGTGATCTACTCTGAGGAGGCACATTGTGATGTGACTCATCAAGGTGAAGAGATGATGCAATTTTGCTTGACAAAACAGGTCATGTCCCCTTGCATACCCCTTGCAAGTGCTTATGATAGGTAGAAGTGTTTACAGGTGTAGGAAGAAGAGGCAAAAGGAAGCAATGCAGCTTCTTTACTTTGTTTTTGGAAGCAAGGATGCTGCATTTTTTGTGAAACACCTGTGAAAAGTGCTTCTCTCAGAATTATATCAAAGTAAATCACTCTGTTTGAGAACTTGCAGACATGGCACCTGAAGATTGGGGTGAATAAGGAAGAACTCAAAGGGATAAACAGTAGGCTAGAGTAGACTTCAAGAGGAAATTACAATAGCATTCCAACCAGTGATAGCAAGAGCAATAGCACTTAGATTTATAGACCGCTTCACAGTGCTTTTACAGCCCTCTCTAAGAGGTTTAGAGTCAGCCTCTTGCCCCCAACAATCTGGATCCTCATTTTACCCACCTCAGAAGGATGGAAGGCTGAGTCAACCTTGTGCCTGGTGAGATTCGATCTGCCAAATTGTAGGCAGCCAGCAGTCAGCAGAAGTAGCCTGCAGTACTGCGTTCTAACCACTGCGCCACCGCAGCTCTCTGCATATAGAGATGCACAGAGTATGGAAAATAAACAAGGAGAGCTGGAGATCCTAATTCAGGAGCACAAATATAATACAATAGGCATCACTGAAACTGGGTGGGACTGTACTCGGGCACCTACCACTGAAAGAATACAAATGTATTTAAAAGAAGCAGATCCAGATTAAAGAATGGAAAAGACAGTAGACTTGCACAGAGATCCAGGAAGCAGAGTATGGAAATCCTGTTGAAAGAATGATACCTCTTCTACTGTGAGAATGAATATATAGAGAGAAACAAAAGTGATATGGTGGGGGGTTTCTTACAGATGACCTGTGCAGGCAGGGTTACCATGAGGCTAGATGGTAACTTTGGGTTAATTAGAAACAGGGTCCCTTCCTTAGATAAAACTGAAACCAGCCCTCACTGCCCTAATCAGTGGGTAATGAGGAATATGTGTTTGTACCATTCCTGCTCGGTGAGTAACCACCCTCCTTGGGGACAAACTGATTATACGTTCATTGAGCCAACTAAGTTCCCTCCCTTCTAAGGGCAGATTGCTTGCTTTCGGTTTTTTTTTTTTTTTTTGCAGACAGCCTGCCTTGCAAATAGTGCCCTATGGGTAGGCAGAAGATATGGCCAAGGAGGCCTTTCTGCATCAGATGATCTGTCTTTTCAAAGAAGCATGCAATAGTAATAATGGGAGATTTCAATGATCTGAGATCTAATTCAAGAATCGGAGATCCAATAGATATTGCCGTCATTTGATAATTTCCTGAACTCGGAGAAAGGCTCTGCTATCCTGAACCTAAACCTCAATAATTGACAGAAATTGGTTGAGGTTATGATGGTTAGGGCTCTTTGGGGGAAAGTAATCATGTTATCCTTTAACTTCAAACACAGGAGAAAGAATGTAGAAGAGTTAGACCAGGGATGGTATTCACTTACCTTTGCTACTGATTTGCAAATGCTTTGCTTACAGGCGCCACCTTCGCACATGCGCAGAACACCAAAAATGGGACATGATGATGTCCAGGAGGGTGGGCGGAGCCTCCCACAGCCGCCACTATCAGTTTGCCCGAACCGGATAGAACTAGCTGAATACCACCACTGAGTTAAACCATCATGCTGGATTTCAGAAGAGTGTATTTGGATAAACTTCTCTGGAAGAAAAGTTGGTTTTAATGGCCTGAAAATCTGAAGGGGAAAGGTGTCCAGTAAAGCTGGGAAATGATGAACCTCTAAAGATACAATTCCAAACAATTTTTACAAGGCAGAAAAATGAGAAGAAGGTAACTAATTAAAATCAGTTTAAATCTCTAGGGGTAAATAGATTACATCCCAAGGACTTAATGGAGATTGTTACAGACCTTTAACATGTGCAAATCTAATTATACAACTTATAGTGTGTTCAGAAAGTATTCAGACTACCTTCACCTTTGTCAATTTTGTTATTTATTTATTTATTTAATTAAATTTTTATACCGTCCTTCTCCCGCAGGACTCAAAGTGGTGTACAGCCATAATAAAAAACAACATATAGCATCAATTAAAAAAGATTTAAAACACATTAAATGATTTGGCCCTATTTTTTAAAAACCCCAAAATTAAAATATCCAATTAAAATTTCAACTATTTCGTCAGCCCAGCCTGTTGGAATAGTAGTCTTAAGAGCACGGCGAAAGGTACGGAGGTTGGGGATCCTACTTATCTCTGGGGGCAATTCATTCCATAGGGCAGGAGCCCCCACAGAGAAGGCTCTCCCCCTGGGGGTTGCCAGTCGACATAATTTGACCTAGAGCACCCTGAGGAGTCCCTCTCTGTGAGAGCATATTGGCTGGTGGAAGGCTATTGGTGGCAGAAGGCGATCTCGTAGTTATGCTGCAGCCTGATTATACAGTTGTTGAAATTCATTTATTTCCTCACAAATCTACACTCAGTATCCTATACTGACAAAGGGAAAACAGAATTTTAGAAATGTCTGTAAATTTATTAAAAAGAAAAAACTGAAATATGTCATCGGCATAAGTATTCAGAGTCTTGGCAACAACACTTGAAATTTAGCTCAGGTTCCTCCCATTTCTCTTGATCATTGCTGACATGTTTCTACACCTTGATTGGAGTCGACCTGTGGTAAATTAAATTGATTGGGCATGGTTTGGAAAGGCACATACTTCTCTATAGAAGGCCTCACAGCTGACAATGCATACTATAGCAGAGGAAGAGCCACGAGATCAAAGGGACTGCCTGTCAGAGCTCAGAGTCAGGATTATTGCAAGGCACAGATCTGGAGAAGGCTACAGTAAAATTTCTGCTGCATTGAAGGTTCCTAAGAGCACAGTGGCCTCCATAATTCTCAAATGGAAGAAGTTTGGCACAACCAGTACTCTTCCAAGAACTGGTCAAACTGAGCAATTGGTGGAGAAGGGTGGAGAGAGGTGACTAAGAACCCAATGGTCACTCTGACCTCCAGAGATTCTGTGTGGAGATGGGAGAGTTCCAGGGAGAAGGAGAACCATCACTGCAGCCCTCCACCGATCTGGGCTTTATGGCAGAGTGGCTAGACAGTGCAAGACACATGAAAGCCTGCTTGGAGTTTGCAAAAAAGCACTGGAAGTCTCTCAGACTGTGAGGAACAAGATTGTCTGTTTTGATAAAGCCAAGATTGAACTGTTTGGCCTCAAATCTAAAGGTGATGTCTAGAGGAAACCAGGCACCACTCATTACCTGCCCAATATCATCTCAACAGTGAAGCGTGGTGGCAGCATCATGCTGTGGGGGTATTTTTCAGCAGCAGGGACTGGGAGACTGGTCAGGGTTGAGGGAAAGCTGAATGGAGCAAAGTACAGGGATATCTTCAATGAAAACCTGTTCCACAGCGCTCAGGACCTCAGGCTGGGCCGAAGGTTCATTTTCCAACATGACAATGATCCTAAGCACACAGCCAAGACAACACAGGAATGGCTTAGGGACAACTCTTGTGAAAGTTCTAGAGTGGCCCAACCAGAGTCCTGACTTGAACCCTGAATCTTTGGAGGGATCTGAACATGGCTGTCCTCTGATGGTCACCATCCAATCTGATTGAGCTTGAGAGAATTTGCAAGGAAGAATGGCAGGAAAAAACCCCAATCCAAATATGTAAAGGTTGTGCACATCACACCCAAAGACTCAAGGCTGTAATTGATGCCAAAGGTGCTTCAAGAAAGTACTGAGTGAAAGTTCTGAATATTTATGCCAATGTGATATTTCAGAGTTTGTTTTTAATAAATTTACAGACATTTCTAAATGTTGTCATTATGGGATACTGAGTATAGATTCATGAGAAAAAATGAATTTCAGCAACTGTAAAATCAGGCTGCCATCTAACAAAATTGACAAAAGTGAAAGAGGTCTGAATACTTTCTGAATGTACTGTAAACATGAGGCCTCTTCATTTTTGGAGTGTCTTAACAGGAGATGGAAGGGTTAGTTTAAAAATGGATAAAGATTCAAATGATGGTTTAGAAAACAAACAACATTAGGGTTTTCTATTATCTGCCAAAAAGGACTGCCTCCTTGCTACTTTATGGGACCTTCATTAAGAAGAAACAGAAATTTTCTAAGCTAAAATACTTCAAGGAACGGAATTGGTGACATGGTTATAATTTTAACTTTCTTAGCTCAGTAAACTTTGGTAACAAATGATATTCTAAGAATTAAGCTTGGAGGAATTATTTTCAGTTTGAGATTGGCCAAAGGCTAACAGGATAGAGAAATAATTACTGGTAGATCATGATTAGCACAAATTCATAAAATGCATTATTTGATTTAACGTGATTTATAAACTGATACAGCAGTGGTATTCACTTATCTTCGCTAGCAGTTTGGAAATGTGAGTGCATGTGCCACCTCTGTGCATGCATGATGACATCCAGATGGGTGGGCAGAGCCTCCCGCCGCCGCCACTCCCGGGTTACCCGAACCGGGTAGAACCAGTAGAATCCCACCACTGAACTGATACCAATTTTGGCTGATACAAGCCAAAATTCAGTCAGTGTGAGGCTAGTACACATGCAGCTGAGGCTAGTACAAGCGTAGTTGCCACTGGGGATTTAAGTAGCTAATTGTTGTGTATGAAATTGGAGAAAAAGGAGGTTCCATTTGAGGATAGCTAAAAAAAAAGTCTCTCTCTTTCTCTCTCTCTTTTGAAGTACTATAGTAGAATACAAGAGATAGCAGGCATGCTTTGGATATGGCTTTATCCTCTTTTACTGTTACACATTATTGTATTAATATATAAAAACAAGTTTTAAAATTTTAATTGCCTATTTCCATTGAGCTGGAACCAATTACTTTATTTTCCATAGAAATATCACTCCGAATAGTGCAAATCTGAATAATGTGACCATTTCATAGAATTCATTAACTGCACTAATTGAGATCTACCTGTATTTCATTGTCTTCTGCCTTGATGGGGCACCATGGCTCAGAAAAAAAAAAAAAAGAACAGTTACATATTGGAGCAAGTTCAAGGGATGGTTGCCAAGAGAGTGAGAGGTTTGAGAATTAAGTGCAAGGAGGAAAGGTTAAGGGATATTAATATGTTTAGTCTAGAGAAGAGAGGTCCGAGAGGAGATATGATAGCAATCTTGAACTGTTATCACATAGAAATGGAAGGGGACGTTCTTCATTGATTCAGAGAGCAGGACCAGAACCAATGAGTGGAAAAATACAAGGAAGTTCTTTCAGCAAGGCTGGGCTGCTGGGGGTTCGCAGGGGTTTGGAAGTACCTCTAGCTAAGATTCTGGGCAGTTCGGAGAATCCCCAAATCTGACTTCTGGCTGGCCCCGTCCACCCCACTTCACCCTTCCTAGGAGTCTCCACATGGCCTATTTTGGATGCACGTAAGTGCAGGGCATGCATGGAGGCTCTGGGAGGCCGAAAAATGGGCCTACCGGAAGTTTAGGAAGGCTGGAAACAGGCCCATTTCTGACCTTCAGTGGGTCTCCGGAGCCTGGGGAAAGCCCCCAGAGTCCGGGGAGGGCAAAAATGCCCCACACCGCTGTGGTGCAGGATGTCGACTAGGCCGTGCCCACCATGGCCACACCCACCCAGCAACTAGGCAGAGAACCCCTCACTAAAATTTTTGAAGCCCACCCATGTTTTTCAGGCAGGGATGAAATGGTCTCGGTTTGGACCAGATCACCTAATCCAGTAGTGATGGCAGCGGGTGGTTTGGAGAACCGGAAGCAAAAATCCCTGCCCCTCCAATGCCCAGCTGAGCTGCAGGATCATCAGAGGCTTTTTTTTTTTTACTTTTAAAAGCATTTTTTCTACAACCTCTTCGGCCGAAAAAATGCTTTTAAAAGTTTTTTTAAAAAAGCCTCTGATGATCCCTTGGCTCAGCTGGGATTGTCAGAAGCTTTTAACAGCATTTTTTCTACAACCTCTTCAGCCGAAGCAGTTGTAGAAAAAAAAAACACGTTTAAAAGCCTCTGACGATCCCAGCTGAGTTGCCTGATCGTCAGAAGCTTTTAAAAGCATTTATTTTGCAACCTCTTAAGGTTTTAGAAAAAAATGCTTTTAAAAGTAAAAAAAAAAAAAGTTGGCCATGCCCGCCCAGTCACATAACACCCCCCACCAAGCCACGCCCACAGAATAGGTAGTAACAAATTTTACATTTCACCACTGTTCTTAGGTATACTAAAAAAAATTAAAAAATCCCACCACCCTTTTTTTGGTTGTATGAGCAGTCAATGGCAGCAGCTATGCAATGTTTACTTCTCCTGTGCTGAAAACTTTCCAACAGAGGCTTGATGGTCCTCTCTCTGAGATGCTGAAGTAGATGCTGCACTAAATAGAGCGTCTGATTCCATGACCATTTCTTACTCCCTTCCAATTCTCTTATTTTCTTTCTAACTGCAGCCAGTCAGGGGACTCAAATGTGCCAAAATGGCAGTGTGTCCCACACCTCTTCTGCACATTATTGACTGCATGCATACTGTTCCTTATCATCCAAGAATACAGGATATAGTGTAATTGGTGGTTGCCAATAGGACATTAAGAAAACAATTCTAAGCAATAAAGAGCCGTCTGAAGTCGAATCAAGTTCCCAGAGAGATGATGGCTCCCTTTCATTGGATAAATTGATCTACCCAGAGTCACTTTCGATGGCAAGATGGGCAGTGGATAAATTTAATTAATTCAGTTCACATGGAGGCTAGACTGCCACGGATTGGGGATGCATTCAATTAAATTCCTGTATTAACCAGGGAGTTGAACGGAATGACCTAAATTGTCTCTTCCAGGATGATTACCTACTCCCATATTGTTTGCACTACTATGCCATAATGTGGTTTATTCATTGTTCTTTAACTTTCTCCAAAGTGATGATTTGTTTATGTTAACCACCCTTATTAGCAGCTTCCAAGGATTGGGAGGTTTAGGAAGAGGTAGGTAGATGAGAGTGGTAGTAAAGGACACCTGTTTTTCATAGCACAGCAAAGAAATGTTCATTGCTCTTTTCCTGCATTGGGGCTAGGTATTACTAGGTTCATGTGTTCATTTTCAAAGGAATGAAAAAGAAATAATAATAGGTTGTGTATGCAAGTCATAGTTGCAAGTTACAGGCAGTTATGTAGATAACCCTACACAAAAAGTGCCAGGATTTGATCTTCCTTGCCAGCATTGGTCAACTCTTAACAGGATCCATACCCAACATGGTGTCTGCTAGGACTCATTGTTTAAGCAGGGTCTTGTCTCCACCCCTCAGTGTGATTGTGGTGCTCCTCGACAAAATATCCACCACATTCAGTGGTGGGTTGTCCCCGGTTCGGACCAGTTCGCAAGAACCGGTAGTAAAACCGACGGGAGGCTCCACCCACTGACCCTGATGTCATCAAGAAGCTTCTGCTTATGCGCAGAAGTGTGTGTGCATGCAAATTGAGCGCACGCGGCCCCGTTGCAAACCGGTAGTAAAGGTAAGTACAACCCACCCCTGACCACATTGTGTCTGAATGTCCATCAAGAGCTTACACCGGCCCAATGTCTGATTTTTTTCAACATAAACCACCCTGTCCTTGAATGGCTGGGTGGACTGGACATTAACATTTGAACTACTATAAGTCCATGTATTTGCCATACACTAAATAAATAAACAAATAGTGGCAAAATTCATAGCAAAATTTGCTATGGCAACATTTGACCATTAGTGCAATAGAAACGGGTGAAAATGTAGTGAAAATAAGAGCAGTCAAACATGAGATACAAGCTCAATCTCATTCTTGGAGAAGTGGCATAGGAACATTCTGATTCTACAAGCTTTCAGTCATGCATGGCAAGGTTAGCGAGGCAAGTTGGACTCCTGCCCTTCTTGGACACACCGTGCTGCCTCACAGGGTGGTCCCCATCGAAAAGCTTAATGCTCCAAGTTCTGACAAAATCTCCTCATTCTTTTCATGACTAGCTTTTGCCTTCTCAGATATTAAGTATTCAAACCTCATTTACATCCTTATTTTTCAATTTGCTGCCACAGTAGTTTAATTTATTCTATATAATTTCTTTTTCTGAGGGGACATTAATCATTGCCCTGTGCTTTTGGGTGCCTCTGGGATGTGTGTGTGTGTTTAAATCAATAAAACAAAGCAACCGTTCCCCCCCTCAAGACCCCCCCTTCATCTAATACCCGCCCAGCCTACTCTCTCCCTTTGCCGGAGGAGAGAAACATAATTTCTCTCCCACTTTTCATTGTTTTCAATGTTTGAAGATTAATTCTTCCGCCATATTTCTGACAACTGTGAGTGAGAAGCGGTGGTTTGTACCATAGTCAAGAAGACACAGGTTTCCCTACTACATAACTAAAGTTTAGATCCACTTGCATAGAAAACATAAGGTAAGGTTTAGCCTACAGATGTAAAATAATGTTTAGATTCACCCCGTTTCAAAAGAGACTTTTTTTTTTTTAAAAAAAGCTGGGATACCATGAGCTGACTTGAAAAGTAAGAGAAAAGAAAAAGGGAGATGGAAAAACAAGCAGGAAATGAAAGAAGAAAAATCTCAGATCTAGTAGAGAAGTGGTGGGCACATTGTTATCCTCTGTGGTTCTTAGACCACAGAGTGCAGAAATCATACTGGATATGCAATAGAAACTGGGGTTCCAGAAACTTTTGAGATGCATTTTAAAATTGAAAATAAAGAAAACATCTGCTGGATGTAGGCTCTTACTGATATAGCTTATACTGAATATCAGCATGACCAAAACCTGCAACCCACCATAGAAATAGAAATAGGAATAGGAATAGGAATAGGAATAGGAATAGGAATAGGAATAGGAATAGAATAGAATAGAATAGAATAGAATAGAATAGAATAGAATAGAATAGAATAGAATAGAATAGAATAGAATTCTTTATTGGCCAAGTGTGATTGGACACACAAGGAATTTGTCTTCGGTGCATATGCTCTCAGTGTACATAAAAAGACAAGGTATATTTGTCAAGAAACATAAAGTACAACACTTAATGATAGTCATAGGGTACAAATAAGCAATCAAATCATACTAGGAAACAATCATAATAAATATAAATTGTAAGGATACAAGCAACAAAGTTACAGTCATGCGGTCATAATTATGATCGTTGCCCTGTTCAGTGCTAATTGTAATCAGTATGGAGAAGTAGGAGAAAGTGAGTACTTCAAACAAGTCCTCCTCATTAGAAAAAAAGTACTTCCTATTTCTATGGGCTCCCACAATATCTTAGGAGGAGAGGCTTCATCCAACGACAAGTTGTGAATGCATATTGCTCAGTTAATCAATACGATGGGTGACAATTACAAGTCATAGGATATTAGCCACTAGTACCAAGATAGAAGGAAGACATCTTGATATATTGACAAGCTGGTTAGCTGCGGGATAGATAATGTTATTTTGGGAGGGTTCCACGGAAATAAATTCAAAGAGTGTTTTTGACAAGAACTGAATTCGGTCTTTTTTCAACATTTTTATTATGACTTGAAGAAATTGGTTAGGAGAAAATGCTTATTAAATTTGCAGTTTTCACCAGTAATTGACCATACAACTATGATGAAGAAATGGAGCAAAAATAATAGAGATAAGGGCAAATTATTTGATTTAGGAAAAATAAATCAAATATGTGGGAGATACCAATAGAAGTATGAAAGGGTACTGGAGTATGAAACAAAGGTGTTAAGTGGGGAAAAAAGGCAAATCTAATTCTATGCTGCATCAGTACCATTACATTTTCCAAGTTTTATTCTATCTCTGCTGATCAGACAATATTGTCTTCTTCTAACATTAAAACAAAAGTGGAATATTTTCAAGAATGAGAATGCAGGAGATCAAGAGACTGGAAATTAAATCCTATAAGATTGAAGTTCAGCTTTGAGAAGAGAAGATGGCACAATTGTAGTGGTTTGTATTATAGTGGGATGGACATTATCCCAAAAGGTCAACACAGAATGATGAGCTTAAATTTATTTGGACAGAAATAGAATCTTAATGGCACATTTTAATGGCACACTTCTTCGCCATGGCAAATAGTCACTTCCCCAACATTATTTGTTGTATATTCAGACAAAGTTGAATATAATATAATATACCAGTGGGCTGGACTGGTAGGGAAAATAGAAAGTTTTGGAAAGCATGGTGATGGAGTCCATGGTATCAAGGCGCATGATAGCCCAATAGGCATGAGTTGATCAACCCATGAGTGATAAACCAGCTCAACCTTCTGAATGTTATTTAAGTTCCATAATGGTCAAATTCTTGAGTCAGCTTCACTGGGAAGGACTATTGCTACCTGTTCAGAATTGTATCCAATTCTTACAATACAATTGTATTGTAAATTAATGAACTGGGATTGTGTAATGTAGCTCTTCTTTGTATGAAGTGGCAAGACACAATTAAAATACAGTCACACAACCAGATTCTTAGGAGTCAAAAATATTTATTTTTTATTTATTATGAAATTTATTAGCCCATCTCATGCTCAATGAACAATATGCTTTGAGTAGGTTTTCACCCTGGTGGTTTGGATTTCTAAATAAATATTATATAGAAAAAAATTAACCCACAACATACTTGGATCTGTGTGCACTTCCAAATATTCTGTATGAAAATAAAGATTCAAAGAGAGCAAGATTAAATTCAACCCTGCAGTTAGAAACTTGGGGACAAATTAATTAAAATTTCTTCAAAATTTAATTAGAAAGACTCATCCACAGACTAGACTGAGAAAATATTGCAATGCCTATTGCTAAAAATAGCAGAGGTGTTGGTAAAAATGTTTTAAGCCTGTACATTTTCAGCTAAATTTGAAAGATTTTTCAAGGTTTTGAGACAAAATATTCCTTTTATATCTATTTATATTATATTTATATCTATTTTAAGACAGGCCCACACACCTGCCTCTGCTCTATGGCATCCTATTTAGGCACGTTTTTGAGGCTGGGTGCCTGCGCGGAAGGTGTGTGCATAAGCAAAATGCATGCATGGAAGGCCGGGTGCATGGGCAGAAGGCAGGCGCGCACACAAACCAGTTGCCCACGGGCACAAAGTGATTATGCATTCATATGGCGAACCGGTAGTAACATGATGTGAAACCCACCGCTGCACACATCCCAGCTTTCTTCATATATGGAATGGAAGAGCTCTGTGTAGCTCTACTAAATATCTAGGTCAGTGATGGCTAACCTTTTTGCCATCGCATGCCAGGAGTGGGGGAGGGGGCATTCACGCACATGCCCACACCCATAATTCTATGCACCTCACCCCCATACATGTGTGCGACCCCCCCCCCCCACGCTCCCCCTGCTTTTGGCACGTGATGGCACGGTGGGACTGGTAGGCCCGTTTTTCGCTCTTCCCAGGCTCCAGAGGCTTTCTAGGAGCCTGGGGAGGTTGAAAACGGCCTCCCATTGGAGGCCCTCCAGAAGCCAGAAACGGCCTGTTTGCTGACTTCCGGTAGGACCAGAAGACCTGTTTTTTGCTTTCCTCAGGCTCCAAAGCTTTTCTAGGAGCCTGGGGAGAGTGAAAAATGGGCCTTCCCCACCCCCAGGCCATCCGAAGGCTGGAAGGAGTCTGTTTCCCTACTTTGATGGGCCCAGAAAGCCCGAAAATCAGTTGGCTCGTGTGCCCACTGATATGGCTCTGCGTGCCACAGGTGGCGCACGTGCCATAGGTTCTCCATGACAGTCCTAGGGACTATAGAGAAAGATCCCTGCTTTTCTGAGCCATAGGAGGGGTTTTACATAGAGACACATCAAGACAGTCTTTTAGAGAATGCAGAATCCCTGTGCCAACTATTCCTACACCTATTGTCCCCGCTGGTCAGTTGGTGCAACATGTACAGGAAGCTATCACACACAAAAGCTAAATTAAGTATATTTTCCTCTTCCTGTTTAAGAATTGCACAGCCTTTATCGATTCATGCAGAACTCCATTGCCTCTTCTTGTTCTACCTTCAGGCCAGCTATTTTTTAGATTGGTTTAAGGAAACCGTAAGACAAAATAAATAAATAAATGATATTTTGAACTCTCTCTTCAGTCTTAAATGAGGATTTCTATCTGTAAATTGAAACTTCACCACATTTCTCCCTAGTTGTCTTGAAACAACAGTGTGTTTGTCATTTTCTTTTACATTTTTATCTAGGTTTTCCTGCCAAGGGCTGCCCTGGAAACACAATTCCAAGCTGTCTGCAAGATTCACGTTTGTCAAACGCTTGTTTAAACTCTTTCATTTTTATCCTACTTTTCCCTCAAAGTGGTTCTACTTATTGCAAGTCTTTCCCAAGCCATTGTACCTCCTCATTCCTGGTATCCTGAGACAAACTGAGACAGCTAATAACCTGCAAGCTCTCTCTAACCACTCCTTGAGTCTTGAGTCAGTAGAAAAGTATGCTGATCTCTGTTTTGCTACCCAGGTTATGGGCACAGTGAAAGGGTGGCAAGGAGCAGCAGACAATCTACATCTATGTCCAAACCACAGCGATATAGGATGGGATTGCACTCGGATTGCCACTACCAGTCGCCACTACCGGTTTGCCTGAACCGATCTGAACCAGCTAAATATCACCTCTGATCCTGTTGCATCCCACACCCTCCTTAGCTGTCCCTTCAGCTAAAATTAAAAACCAAAGAGATTTTCACCCCAGTTCCTGTTTATTTATTAATTTATTCTATTCCTACACCACCAAATCAACCATGACTTGTGGAGGTTTATAAGTAGAGACTAAACATTTGTTACATCATTAAAAACATTGACAATAAATAATTGACAATTAAAATAATCCGTAACAATCGAAACATAATTCAATTAAATGATAAATCATTACTTTTTGCAAAAAAAAAAGTGTTACTTTTATAAGATGATTAATTAAAATTCCCCAACTACAGCAAGAAAAATAACAAATGGGATGGCAGAAATCAGTTACCAATTGTTCTCTGAAGAGCTCAGGCTTTGTCATCTGGAAAGTAGTAAGGTTGGAGCCAGCCTTATTTATAAAGGCAAATAAGTAAAGGCAAGGCAAGAGAACCACTGGTGAAATCCAATTTTTTTTTAGTACCTGTTTTGTGGGCTGAATACTGTGGGCATGGTGTGGCTCGGTGGGTGTGGCTCGGTGGGCACGGCAGGGGAAGGATACTGCAAAATCTCCATTCTCCCCCTACTTCAGGGGAAGGATACTGCAAAAACCGGTTCTCTGAACTACTCAAAATTTCTGCTACCAGTTCTCCAGAACCTGTCAGAATCTGCTGGATTTCACCCCTGCCCCCGATGTCAAACACAACCCTGATGCGGCCCTCAATGAAACCGAGTTTGACATTCCTGGTTTAAAGTGATGGTTTAAACTACAAAGCCCTTTATGGTTTGGCACTTAGAAGTCTTGTGGACTGGTTTTCTGGCCAAAATTGCCCCAATTCACCAGATCATCCTGAGGGAAACTGCTGCTAATGCCTCACTTCCCCCCAAATTGGGTTGCGGCTAAAAGGAGTTGTTTTCTGTTGTAGAGCTGACCCACTGAGCACAGGGGCCAGGCCTGCCTCCTCCCTGACCACTTTTGGGAAACAACTCAAGACTAGAGTCCTGCTCCAGGGCTTTTTCCTAAGAGGGAGGTTTATGCTATAGTTTCATCTCTTAAACGTTTTACATATTTTATTGTTAAACTTACTGTGGATATTTTAATATGTTTGCTTTATTGTTCCTTATCATGGATGTTTTATACCTGTTTTTGCCTGTAAACTGCTGTGAGTCAATTTGTTGATACCAGTGGCATACTAGCTAGCTAGCTAGCTAGCTAAATAAATAAATAAATAAATAAAATCCGGCTTTCTCCAAGCTGTTCAGTGATGATTGCCCTCACCCTATTTAAAGACCCACTGCTTCTTAAGCTTCTATTACTGTCTCCATGCTACAAATTCTCTCCCTTATGGCAGCCTGAATTGAAAAGGGCCCTGGCTCCACGGCGAAGGACATTCTTTACACGTGGAAAGGAAGGAGACGGGAGAAGATGTCTGTTTAAAACTGCGGAGAGCCTCCACTGGAGAGCCATAGGATCCTAGAATTGTAAGTAGGCATTAATGCCATTGAGTTCAACCCCCCCAGCTCAGTGCAGGAATTTAAATTAAAACATCCCAGATAGAGGGCTGCCTTGCCTCCACTTGAGCACATCTGACCGAGGGGAGCCTGCACATCTCCGGGTCATTGGTTTCACTTTTTAAATTGCCTGTGCTGTTAGGAAGTTTTTCTAACAGTCAAGTGGAATCTGCCTTCCTCTAACTTAAACTCAGCATTCCACATCCTTTGCCCTGAAAAGGAGAAAGGACAGGCCTTGGCTTGCTTCTCGGTGACATCCTTTTCACGCAGGCTTTGTACAAGGGAGTTTGCAAAAGAAAAAGTGCGTCGGATGGTGACTATCATGTCTATACTATGGAAGACTGGGCGCAGGAGGCAGAAATGGTGGCATATAGGTCCCATTTAGGCATATAGGTTCGAGAGAAATTTTCTGACAGTGAGAACAATCAACCAAAAGAATAGAAGTTTGTTTGTTTGTTTATTTATTTATTTATTTATTATTAAAATTTATATGCCTCCCTTCTCCCGCAGGTCTCGGGGTGGCTCACAATAAAACAACAACAATAATAACAACAATACAATGTTAAAATCCAATTTAAAATTTTAAAATCCCCAAATTAAAAACCCCATAAATGGTCAGGGAATTTGATGAAAAAGCCATGTCTTCAGGCCAGTGTGGAACGTGCGGAGATTGGGAGCTGTCCAGAACTTGGTGGGCAACCCATTCCAGAGGGTCGGTGTGGCCACAGAGAACGCCCTCATCCTGGGGGTCGTCACCCGACATTGTCTAACCAACGGCACCTGGAGGAGGGCAGTTCTATGCGAATGCACAGGACGGTGGGAGGCCGGTAGGAGGTGGTCCTGCAAGTACCTCGGGCCCATGCCGTGTAGGGCTTTATAGGTGAGTACCAGCACCTTGAAGCGGATCTAGAAGGCCACTGGCAGCCAGTGCAGCTCGCGCAGGAGAGGTGTTGCCCGGGAGTAACGGGAGGCTCTTGTAATAACCCATGCGGCTGCATTTTGGACTAGCTGGAGCCTCCGGGTTCACCCCAAGGGCAGCCCCATGTAGAGTTGCCTTCAGAGGTTGTGAGAGCTTCATCACTGGAAGCTTCCAGGAAGAAACTGAACTGCCATTTGTCGGAAATGGTGTAGGGCAGTGATGGTTAACCTTTTTGGTGCCAAGTGCCCAAAGCGTGCAGGCGCACGAATGCACATGCATATGAGCAAACCTCCAAAATGCAATGCAAGTGCCCCCCAGTGCATGTGCCCCCCCGCACCCCATTTTGGCTTCCAGGTTGATGCAGGAGAACTTCCAGGCCATGTGCAAATCCCCAAAATGCAATGCCCCCATACATGCGCCCCCGCATATGCATGCATGTCCCCCGCATACAACCTGCCCCAGCGCATGCACGGCAAAGACCCAAAAACCAGCTGGCTGGTGGAGGCGCACGCACATGTGCGGTGGAGTCGGCTGGGGTGATGGCTGGCGTGCCTGCAGAGAGGGTTCTGTACCACCAGTGGCATGCGTGCCACCTATTACCATCACGGGTGTAGGGTATCCTGCTTGGACGGGGGGTTGGACTAGATGACCACAAGGTCCCTTCCAACTCTGCTAACCTGTTAAAAATCTGTTAAAAATGTAACAATATGCGGGATGATCTTGAGAGTTGAGGGGAAATGATACCGTCGAGGTAAAAATATAGGTAATCCTTGACTTACGACCAGTCACTTAGTGACTGTTCAAAGTTACAATGGGCCCCAAAAAAAGGTACTTATAATACAAATTAGAAGTTCTAATGGCTGAATCCCCTGCCCCACGGTCAAGTGATCACAATTTGGGTGCTTGGCAACTGACTTGTCATATTCACCCATGGTCATGTAATTGCAATTTATGCCGTTTTTTTTTTTTTGTTGGAAACCAACATTTACTTCTAGTTTCCCACAAAAAGCACTCATTGCAGAGAATGGGTTTGCATTATGACTGCTTAACTACTACCGCAAAATAAAAAGTTGTAAAATCGGGTGCCATCATGATAGGCCTGCTTAATGACCAGCACAATTTAATAACAATAATTCTGGGCTGAATTATAGCTGTAAATCAAAGGTGACTTGTAAAAGGAGAAGTAGCTGGCAACGGGCAAAAAAATAACATAAAAAAACAAATAAAAAAGAATTCACCCTAACCTATCAGACAGTTAAAAGTGATGGTGGTATTTTCAGACTTGCAAGATTCTGCTAATGGTAGCCTTAGTTGAATTAGCTTATCTATAATCAGCGGTGGGTTTCCAATATTCTTACCACCAGTTCACCATGCATGCGCACCAGAGGTGAGTTCTGCTTACCTTTACTACTAGTTCACAGCGGGAGTGCACTCGCTCACTTCGCTCACATGCACACTCTTCTGCACATGCCCAGAAACTTCTGCGCATGCGCAGATCACCCATGATGACGTTGTGGCAGGTGGGTGCAGCCACCCGCCAGTTTTAGTACTGGTTTTATAGAACCGGACCAAACTGGGAGCAACCCACCACTGATACGGAGGCTTGCTTTGCTCATGCATGCACCTTCCACGCAGGCGCCTGGCCTCGAAAATGTGGCTAAATAGGATGGCATTACGTCAGGGCAAGTGGGCGGGGACACGCAGTCGCTGCTACCAGTTCGCCTGAACTGGTACGAACCGGCTGACTACCACCTCTGTTTGTGATGCTTCCTCTCTGGTTACCTGAGACATCCTATGAAATCCCAGTCGTTTTCATGATTCCTGATGGAGTCCACATAAGCAAAAGGCCTATGAAAACCAAGAATAACAATCATTTTCATATGAAAGGGCATTTCAGTCTCAACTATATGTGTCGGGCCTAAGTGAAGGAGTCCTATCCAGGATGACTAGACACCTCACACTTATATAAACTGATGTTGGAAGAAATGTCCATCTGGGTTCAGTTCCAAGTGGGAAGAAAGACACTGGAAACATAGAGTCTGCTTGGAAGGATGGTTGTAATGGTGGACAGGACCATATTGAGGTGCTGGGCTAAAAAAGCACATGGTTGAGAGAGGGAGAGAAATTTATAACCTCTGTTGGGCTTTGAACTTGCTTCCTGTTCCTGTGGCAAGAAATGTATCCTGATTGGTTGTCAGGCTCCCACGGGGCCATGCAGGGGTAACTTTGTAGGTTGTCTTCTTGAGTCCTTGCCTTGGTTGAGCCTTGCTGAGTGATGTAAACTTCCCAGGTGCCATGTGGTGAGATGGGTAGAGGGCTAATCCTATTATGTCCTGAGGGCCATGTCTTAATCCCATCACCCTGGAGCTGAAGTGGCAGGCAGGGAGCTGCAGGGAGATGCTTTGTCTTTAAAAACATGTTGCTCCTTTTCTCATCCAGGGAAATATAATATTCTGCCTTTTTAAAAAAAATTTTTTTTAATACAAACATTTCATCTTTCATTAAATGGTGTGTAGTCTGGGTACAAATATCTTGTGCAATAACAATTAAATTTTACAGCCATATTTAATATTTTGTCTATTCTTAATACTAATACCTAACATACCTACTATTATAACAATCCTCTTCTTAGCTTATTTAACTTTGTTAAAACATTTTCCATATTTCACTTCTCTGCTTTTCTTTCTAATTTTCATATTTACTGTATTCTCTAACCATTGATAGAATAACTCCCACGTACTACAATAATCAGATTCTTCCTTTTCTTTAATTGCAAGTGTTAATCTATTCATTTCTGCACATTCTAATATTTTCTTAATCACATTCTCATCCGTAGGGATCTCTTCACTTTTCCAATTTTGTGCAAATACAATTCTAGCTGCAGTTATTACATGAATAATCAGATATACATTTTCTTTATCATACGTTTCTAGTAAAATCATCAGCAAGAATAGTTCATGTTTGAAATCAATGTTGTTGTATCATTTTCTCCAACCACATACAAAAAAAATATTCTGCCTTTTTAATATTTCCTAAAATATTTCATTTTTCTAGGAGAGGGGTGGGTGCTAACTTCCTACACTGAATTATCAGAGGACTGTTCCTGTTCTACCTTGAGTTTAATGTTTGACTGTGGCTTTATATCAGGACCATCTATTGCACTCTAGAGATTGAGATGAGGAGTTAAAAGAATTTATATAAGTAGAACTTGGACGGAGGCAAAATGGAAGGAGGAGGAGGAATCCAGGTGAGAAAGAAATTAGGATAGGAAATGATTCAGAAAATCCAGATTCGAGCAGAGAGTAAAAGCGAGGTGAAAGCTTCACTGCTGATGGATTAGTTAGAAGTAAAAAAAAGCATTTTATCAACAGCCTTGGTTAAAGTAAGGAATTAGTCAAAGCATTTTTGATGTATGTATTAAATCATATCGTAATTGTGCTATATCTCACTGCTAAATTGTTTTCAATTTCTATTTTGCCATTCTTCTTTTGCAATCCCTTGTCCATTGGAAGCCTAAGAAGTGTTTTCTTTTAATTGTTTCTCCAACATGGTTAAGCTTTCTTTTCCACAGGAGGAGGGGGGGGGGGGCTTTTCTGTGAAAATATTGATGCACGCAAAAATTATGCAATAAGCTAGTCATGAAAGTAGGGCATTATAATAGCAAAATAGTACATGATGCTATAGATGTTAACTATTTGCATGTTAATTACGTGCATCAGATTTATATATAAAAAAATACAGCCGGAATTCTTAAAAAATGAAATCTGAAACTTCATGGGGAGTTGCTGAGTTGCCAAATTCAGTATCTGAGCTTGATTGTTAGCCATCCATATCATCTAGCAGATGTGCAAAATACAAGGAATTTTGTTAATTTAAATTTTGGGGTTAAGGTTCCTTTACATATCACCTAAAGTGTATTAGCTCTTCCCTTCCTCTTTCTCTCTCTGGAGATTTTTTTTTTTTAGGAGACAAAACATTATTCTTTCCATTCTTCATTTTTACCTACCGTGTACCCAGCTAGCTTGGCATTTTGTGCACATTGCCTCCGCCAGCATCTACAAATGACATCAGGATGTAGCAAGATTATTTCTAAAGTCTGCCCCTTCCTCTGGTAGAAACGAGCATCTCCCAGCTGAATCACAACAGAAAGAACAAACTTGTAGTATGATATATTTAATAAAAGAGCGGGGTGGGGGATGAAGAGGAGGAAAAACCCAGTGCCTGAGAAGGTAATGCGTTCATTTGAATAATGGGCAAAATCAAATTAATTCTACATTAAATAGTTCTGAATAAAGGGTTTAAGTCAGCAGTTTCAAACTTGTTTTCCTTAATTACTTTCCGTGTTTAATGTCATTAAGAAGATTAAAAATTCATTAACAAGAGTAGTAAAGTGGCAAATCAGTAAAGCTATCACTCCAGGTTAAAAACTAAGCTGAGGTTGACACTTTGCATACTTCTACAGGCATTACGGGAAATGCTCATGGGGATCAAGAGGTGGCCCCCATGGGAGAGACACAGAGCCGGAGCCAAATTTGATGAAGGTCAGTCCATGTGGGGGTGGGGGGGAAGGCGTAGAGGGAGGAACCCCATGGTAATTAATAATGGGATTGCCCATGGTTGATGACATCTCCCCTTGGATTAATAGCTCAATTGAATTTTGCATAGAAGTGCAAGTTTAAGTCCCGTGTGCAGCCCACAGTTTATTTTCCATCCTCACTTGCTTTTCTCTCTGTAATCACGGTTAAGAAATAACATTTAGTTCACTGGATTCAGGATGAAGATAGACGCATAAATAAGATGTTTATTTGTTTCCTTTTTAAGATGGCACCCAAATAGAAATATAGCAGGTATATAGGAAGTACTGTATAGAGACTTCATTTCCTACATAGGATTCTGCTAGAGTTGCCATACGTAGTTGTTTTATCAACCCAGAGTTCAGTCTAATTAAGGACCATAGTCAAAACAAGAGGGAGGGAGTATTTACCATAATTATTAATTAAGAGTGAAGCTGTGTTGCATTAACAAGGCATCATAGTTGAGGGCCAAAAAAAAAAATTACAGATGTGTAACAAGCAATATAATAGTTGAGGACAGAAGTAAACTCAGCTCTAGTTCTCCATCTTTCATAAGCAGAAAGTAATGGATAAGAAACATTACTGTCCTTCTAACAAGATTTTTTTCGCAAGTAGGGCAGTAAAAAGCCAAAAAGGGCACGGATACTTTTTAGTTTATTGCATACTACATCAAAGGTCTACCAGGGATGGTCCTCCAGTAGATGGAGAGCTTTTTGTTGGGGTCATATTTAATTGTTAGAAACAACAGAGATATAGGTTGGATGGATGTGTGGATTCTATGAGATGCTTGCCTGCTTGGACATCATGACCACCCCAACGATGCCGTGGAAGTGATGTCCCAGTGCCTTGAAGCTGTGCGGGTCTGGATGGGGAGAAACAGGCTTCGACTCAACCCCTCCAAGACCGAGTGGCTGTGGCTGCCGGCGTCCCGATATAGCCAACTCACTCCATCGTTGGTTATTGGGGGCGAATCATTGGCCCCCACGGAAAGGGTGCGCAACTTGGGCATCCTCCTGGACCCACGGCTGTCTTTAGAGGATCATACGACAGCTGTGGCCAGGGGGCTTTCTATCAGGTTCGCCTGATACGCCAGTTGCGGCCCTTTCTAGATCGGGACTCCCTACGCACAGTCACTCAGGCGCTCGTCACGTCTCGCTTGGACTACTGCAATGCTCTCTACATGGGGCTCCCCTTGGAATGCACCCGGAGGCTCCAGCTGGTACAGAATGCGGCCACGCGGGGGATTATGGGAGCGACGGGGCGCTCCCACGTGACACCTCTCCTGCGTGAGCTGCATTGGTTGCCGGTTGACTTCCGGGTGCGTTTCAAGGTGTTGGTAATCACCTTTAAAACGCTCCATGGCTTAGGACCAGGGTACTTATGGGACCGCCTTCTGCCACCAATTGCCTCCCACCGGCCGGTTCGCTCCCACAGAGAGGGCCTCCTCAGGGTGCCGTCAGCCAGACAATGCTGGCTGGCGACCCCCAGGGGGAGAGCGTTCTCTGTGGTAGCCCCCACCCTCTGGAACGATCTTCCTCCAGAACTGAGAACAATTGCTGACCTCCGAAAATTTTTGTCGGGCTCTGAAGACTTATCTTTTCCAACTTGCCGGACTTGCCTGATCTCTTCTACTTTTTAAATTTTTTAGAGTTTTATTCTGTTTTATATTCTCAGCCTAATTTATATTGGTTTTTAGTACGTTTTTAACTTTTTTGTATTGGTTTTTTAATTGGCTGTTCACCGCCCTGAGTCCAGCAGGAGAAGGGCGGTATATAAATCTAATAAATAAATAAATAAATAAATAAATAAATAAATAAATAAATAAATAAATAAAATGAGCCATCTAGATAAGCTATTAGATCTAATAGGGAGGAGGCAGCTGTCATGTTCCCTGCTGATAACCAATGACACTAGAAAAGAGAGTGAGCTAGTCCTTGAGACTAAATTTTTGAGGAGGGACTTAACCTGCTTAGACACTTAGAGAACTTTTTGAGGCAAACTACATTTGTACAAGACTCATTGCAAACACTTCACTCAATAGCAGAAATGGAATTTTAATGTTCTGCTATAGCAGGGGTGCCAAACTCAATTTCATTGAGGGCTGCATCAGGGTTGGGTTTGATCTTCGGGGGTTGGGGTGGGTATGGCTGGGGTTGGGGTTGGGGTGGGCATGGCCAGGGTGGGCATGGCCAGCTCTATGTCACTCATATCAGGGGCGCCTGTGGAGGCCTGAGAGTTCTGCCAGCGAAAATGGGTTCCCGAGCTCCGTTTTCGGCTGTGACGGCCTCCTGTAACCGTCTGCCAGTGAAAATGGAGCTTGGGAGGGCTGCGGTTTCACTGGCAGAGGCACCACAGGCTGGTCCTTCACTCTTTTCAGGGTTGCCCCACGGGCCAGATCTAAGCACCCTGCGGGCCAAATCTGTCCCCTGGCAGAAGTGGGTTTCAGCAGGTTCTGACCAGTTCTGGAGAACCGGTAGCAGAAATTTTGAGTACTTCAAAAAACTGGTAGTAAAAATTCTGACTGGCCCTACCCCCATCTATTGTCTGCCTCCCAAATCCCAGCTGATCGGGAGGAAATGGGGATTTTGCAGTAACCTTCCCCTGGATTGGGGAGGGAATGGAGATTTTACAGTACCCTTCCCCTGCCACGTCCACCAAGCCACGCCCACTAAGCCACACCCACAGAACTGGTAGTAAAAATTTTTGAAACCCACCACTGCCCCCCTGGTTTTGAGTTTGACACCTCTGTGCTATAGCATAAGATTAAATTAGTAGCAGAGCATCTTTTAAACTGATATTTTAGAATGGTGCAGATGTTTCAGAAAATAGATAGTTGAGTGGACAAAATAATAATAAAATTAAAAAGAGATCAAAAAACTGTGAAAGATATCTTATTGCGATATAATTTTTAAAAGAACGTGGTATATGGATTTTTCTGTATCCATCTTAGAAGTCTCTAAACCAAGATAGGAGAATTATAGCCCTTGGCTGCAAATGGGAACACATACTCATGGTGGGCAGAAGAGAGAAGAGGGGTATGGTATCCCCCGGATTGTTGGTTTATTCATTTCAGAAATATCACAATTAAAATAAGGCATACTTTCCAACTTCACATTTTAAGTATAATATTTTTAAAAAATAAATATAAAATAAATTATTTTGAATAAATGAAGTATAAAATATGGGAAATTACCGGCCACTCAGTTTCATGTTTATCCCAGACAAATGGGTAGAAACAAACATTTCCCAAAGCACACAGATTCATCAATTTTCTATAGAGGCATTTTTTTTGTTGTTGTTACACTGGAAGAAAGTTAAAAAATTATTCTGGGAGTCTGAAAACATCAATCCTTCTTTGTGATAAATTTTCTAGAAGAAAGAAAGGAGAGAAAGAGACGGGACTGGCATTCATGTTCACAAACATCTGGAAAGCAAAAGAAAAGGCCTACGATTAGTCAGGAGGGATCAGAAAAGGGCAAGCATTAAAATACTGAACACTGGAACTAGCCATTCAGCTTGCTTTTCCCTGCATGGATGGGAACAGCAATAAACTACCAGATGACCAATCAGGTCCTGAAGTCATCATAATCTGGAGTGAACACTAACTGGTGGCAAACCACTGCAGTTCGGACTGGAACTCACCTTTAGGAACATTCAAGAGGGGCCCAGGAAACAAACAGCATAGGCTGCAGTACATAATTGTCATAAATCAGCAAAAATACAATAGACCAGTGGTGTGATTCAAATAATTTAACAACCAGTTCTCTGCCCTAATGACCGACTGGGTGGGCGTGGCCATGATTGGTGTGGCCAGGGGTGTGTGAAAGGCAGCACTCAGCCTCCTACATCCCCCTGGGAGCAAAAATGGGCTGGGGGGGTGCTGCACCCCCGTGCCCCGTTTTGGACCCAGTAGGCCTCCCTACAATTTTTAAATTGTACACGAATGGTGAAGAACTAGAGCAAAAAAAGAGAAAAAAACCTAGGTAGGTTGGGATAGACAGCATCATCATCAGATGGATTTGTAACTGACTGACAAATTGTACTCGCCAAATAGTTCTTAATGGTACTACATCTATATCAGGGGTAAAATCTAAAATTTGTTACTACCGGTTCTGTGGGCATGGCTTGGTGGTGGTGCGTAATGTGACTGGGTGGGCGTGACTAACTTTTTTTATTTTTTACTTTTAAAAGCATTTTTTTTCTACAACGTCTTCGGCTGAAGAGGTTGCAGAAAAAAATGCTTTTAAAAGCCTCTGACGATCAGGCAACTCAGCTGGGATCACCAGAGGCTTTTAAAGGCATTTTTTTTCTACAGCCTCTTCAGCTGAAGAGGTTGTAGAAAAAATGCTTTTAAAAGCCTCTGATGATCCCAGCTGAGCCGCGTGATCATCAGAGCCTTTTTTTAACTTTTAAAAGCATTTTTTCAGCTGAAGAGGTAGAAAAAAATATTTTTAAAAGTAAAAAAAAAACAGCCTCTGATGATTGCACAGCTCAGTTGGGTGGGGGGGGCGGAGGCGCAGGGATTTTTGCTACCAGTTCTCCGAACCACCCGCCACCATCACTACCGGATCAGGTGATCCGGACCGAACTGGGAGCATTTCACCACTGATCTACATGGAGGGAAGTAAGCAGTGGGGTTGTTGTTGTTAGTTGCAAAACCGTGTGCAACCCATCGCAACCCCATGGACAACATTCCTCCAGGCCTTCCTGTCCTCTACCATCCTCCATACACACAGCATCCAGTTTTGGTCACCACATTACAAAAAAGATGTTGAGACATTGAAACATATGAAGAACAGTTGCAGGAAATGGGTATGGCTAGTCTGGAGAGAAGAAGGACTAGGGGAGACATGATAGTAGTGTTCCAACATTTAAGGGGCTACCACAAAGAAGATGGGGTTAACTTATTTTCCAAAGTACCAGACGGCAAGACAAGAAACAATGGATGGAAACTATTCAAGGAGAGAAGCAACGTGGAATTGAGGAGAATATTCCTAACAGTAAGAACAATTAACCAGTGGAATAGCTTTCCTTCAGTAGTTGTGGGTGCTTCATCACTGCAGGTTTTAAAGAAGAGACTGGACAGCCACTTGTCTCAAATTGTTTAGCCACTTGTCTCAAATTGTCTCCTGCTTGAGCAAGGAGTTAGACTAGAAGACCTCCAAGATCCCTTCCAGCTCTATTCTGATTGAAATGAGAAAACTGGTGTACCTTGCAGAGGTGGGTTTCAGCAGGTTCTGGAGAACTGGTAGTGGGAATTTTGAGTAGTTTGGAGAACTGTTAGTAAAAATTCTGGCTGGCCCCGCCCCATCTATTCTCTGCCTCCTAAGTCCCAAGCTGATTAGGGGGAAATGGAGATTTTACAGTATCCTTCCTCTGCCACGCCCACCAAGCCATGCCACGCCCGCCAAGCTACACACACAGAACCAGTAGTAAAAAATTTTGAAACCCACCACTGGTACCTTGGTTTTTAATGAGAATTGTTACAAAAAATGGATGGAGAATTTTTAAGGCATGCAAATACTTATAAAAGGATAGTGAGAACCATTGTTTATTAAACAATGTGAAAATGGTGGCATAGAACTTCTTGCCCACTCTGCTATTGGAAATCAGAGTTGACTATATTAGAGGAAACACAAATAAGTTGATGCGGTTTTTGAAAAATATGTATGGTAATACGAGAAGAGATGAAGAGATAGGGTCAAGAGTGAATGGCTGCTGGAGGAATGTGGATTAAATACAAAAGTGAATGACTATCCAGTAAAACACAAAAGCTGTATTTTGAAGTGGTTTGGTAATATAGAAAGAATTAACAAGGATTGAATTGCAAAGCAACTATATGAAGGAAGAGTGAATGGACCAAGATGAAGGGGAAGACCGACAAAGTCATGGTTGGATGGAGCTAGTTAGGATGACTTGCAAAGAAAGAATGGTATGGAGAAGCATAATGAATGGTGTAAGGATAAACTAGCTTCAGCTCTGCTTCCTGTTATTTTTCTTATCTCATGCCTATTTTTTTGGCTCACTATGTTTTATCTCTTTTCTGAATCTTGCATAATCCCTTGAAAAAAACAATCTGATATTGTTTTGGCTTGTCAGAGGCCTGTGCAGCTAGTAGCTGATTCAGACAGCGAGGAGGCTGGTGTGGTGCTGCGCCAGCAGCCTGTGCAGCTGGCACTCGAATTGGATAATGAAGAGGCTGGAGAAAATGTGGTGCCAGAGGCGGGGATTCAGCCAGGGCCTTCAGAAGCTCCAGAAGCTCCCTTAAGTGAAGAGGACAAAGAGGAGGAGCCTCCTCTCGATGCACAGGCATGCAGAGCTGCCAAAAGTCAGGAATGGCTCCTCAGGAGGAGGTCTCCTTGAGAGTAAGGCTTGGAGCTAATTGGCCACTCCCTTAGCCTATTTAAGGAGGAACGCCGACTGAAGCAATTTGCAGGGAACAACTTAGTTCACATACCTTCGTATCTTGTCTTGCTTATCTTATCAGCTTCCTGCAAATTGCTTCTGGGCATTCTGCCAACCATAGTAAGCTTTCCGTTATTATTCTTTGAATTCCTGGCGGCTGTTAATGCAATTAAATAACAGCCATTGTTGTAAAAGACAGGTTTATTCAGTAAACTAAGGTTTGAATGAACTTTGTGTGTACTGCGTTCTTTGAGGTCCGTAGCTGGGGCAGAACAGATATACATATATACAGTAAATATAGGTAGGAATCGATCCAATACTTGCTATCAGAGTAGCAAGGAGACGGCCCTATTGCCACTACAGTCTTTTCACAAGTTTTCAGCATCTTTTTCAGAGGTGGTATTTGCCTGAACTGGTTGCAGGAATTGTGGGTTACTTCAAAACTCCCCGAGTGTGGACAGCCACTGAAACACTGCTGACAGTTGCTTGATGCAATAGCATACATTAGTGTCATAGTGGTAGTATAAAATAAGATAATGTGTTACTAAGGGCAACTGGAGGAACATCTCCTTCTGTCAACAACTTGGCACTGCATTTGTCCTTTCTAACCATGTCTGAATCAAAGTCAACAGCACACTGCTTTGTAGATCATTATGTCCACTCCTAATGCCAAGGCTGAATGAACTTTGTAAAAGCAGCTGGTGGTGTTTCAGGAATATATTTTTACAAGCTGTTGTTAAGTTCTAAAATGCAAAGGAAAATATAGGTTTTTGGTCATACGATGCCTCAGGTACATTTCCACAATGATGTTGATTCATATGGGAGGAACAAAGGAAGTTTGGTGTAGAAAATCACCGTACAGTTCTGCCTTGTATGTCGAAAAGAGAATAAATGTAGATTTTTGCTATTTTTCTTGGCTCCGGGATTTGATATGTGTTTCAAGATGGAATCACTGAGCATAACTTTTTGTAGTGTGGGATCTCCTCTGAAGAAATGTACTGCAGATTTCTTTGCCATTGCAAGATCTTCTAAAACCAAATTCATCTGAGCATAAATGGCAACACTGAATAGAATCTATCTATTCCTTTTTTTCTCCACTCAAAAGCCACAAATACATACTTGTTCATAATTTTAATGCAATTTCCCTAAGACATATTTTACTTAAAAGGGGAAAAAAAGGATTTGCTGTACTATTTCTTACATAGCTATATTCTAAATTAAATTAACTGCCAGGCAGCTCCAAATCCTGATAAAACAGAACCTTAGGAAGTAGGAGAGAGAGGGAGGGAGAGAACACTTCAACTTCTAACACAAACAAAACTTCTTATTCTGGTTTGCCAGAATAAATTTGATGACTTTAACTATTTTGTTACGGGACTGAATGTGATGAAATTAGCAACAAAAGTAGCTGTTTTTCAAAATAGGTAAAGATAAAGGTTCCCCTCGCACATATGTGCTAGTCTTTCCTGGCATTAGGGGGCAGTGCTCATCTCCGTTTCAAAGCCGAAGAGCCAGCACTGTCTGAAGACGTCTCTGTGGTCATGTGGCCAGCATGACTAAACGCCAAAGGCACACGGAACCCTATTACCTTCCCACCAAAATTGGTCCCTATTTTTCTACTTGCAATTTTTTTACGTGCATTCGAACTGCTAGGTTGGCAGAAGCTGGGACAAGTAACGCGAGCTCACCCTGATATGCGGCACTAGGAATTCGAACTGCTGAACTGCTGACCTTTTGATTGACAAGCTCAGCTTCTTAGTCACTGAGCCACCGCGTCCCTACATTTCCAAAAAATATCAATGATAAATGGAAAGATTTTGATGCAGAAGGAAAGAACTGTAGTAACCAACAGGGATTAAGGATAGAGAAGCAAGTACATGGTTCTTCTCCAGTAGTGGGTTTCAAATCCTGGGGTTACCGGTTCGCTATTGGTAGTACATGGCACTTCTGCGCTTGCGCAGAGCATTTTTGATGATGTCTAGGCAGGTGGGCGGAGCCTCCCACCGCCGCCTCTACCAGTTCGCCCGAACTGGGGCAAAGTGGGAGCAACTCACCAGTGTTCTTCTCCTCATATGGCTTGATGTTGGTATTTAACTGCAGAACTGCAGAAAAAACAATTGCTACCAACCTGCCTTCCATTGAGGACCTGTATACAGCACGAGTCAAAAAGAGGAAATATTGTGAAAATATTTACAGACCCCTCGCATCCTAGACATAAATTGGTTCAACTCCTACCCTCAAAACTACACTATAGAGCACTGCACACCAAGACAACTAGGTACAAGAATAGATTTTTCCCAAATGCCATCCCTCTGCTAAACAAATAATTCCCTCAACACTGTCAAAATCACTAAGGCTGCATTACTATTACTGTTAGTCTTTTCATCGTTCCTATTGCCTATCTCCTCCCACTTGTGACTGCATGACTATAACTTGTTGCTTATATCCTTGCAATTTATTTTGATATTGATCGTTTCCTAGTATGATTTGATTGCTTATTGTACTGTATAACTGTCACTGGGTGTTGTGCCTTGTGATTCTTGGTGAGTGTATCTTTTCTGTTATGTACACTGAGAGCATATGCACCAAAGACAAATTCCTTGTGTGTCCAATCACACTTGGCCAATAAAGAATTCTATTCTATTCTATTCTATTCTATTCTATTCTATTCTATTCTATTCTATTCTATTCTATTCTATTCTATTCTATTCCATTCCATTCCATTCCATTCCATTCCATTCCATTCCATTCCATTCCATTCCATTCATGTCATTATATCACTGAAGAGATTTGTTTTGTTTTTCTAACCTTTGATTGAAATATAATAAATCATTTGATTGATACAAGGAAATTGAGGGCGATGTTATTTTGGAGCAATGCATAGATGGTAGGAAATTCCCCAAAGATCAAGAAACAGACTCCCTTTCAACTAAGGGAGGCAGGATAATTAAATGTCCCTTCATCCAAGCCATAACCATTTGCAACTGGCTCTCTGTTGTAACTCTACTCCCTTCCACACCAAAATAGGCTGTTCAGGTCAGCTCACAATGCCTGCAGCTGCAGAGATGTTTAAGGGCAGCTGGAAACCTGGAAGGGAAGTAATTATCCCCTGGCAGGTGAGCAGAAAAGGCTTGGCCCTGGCATGGGGCAGGACAAGATGGGGGGACATGACAAGACAGTGGCAGCTGTCACAAGATGGAGGGAAGAGCAGATAGTAGGGATGACAAGGGTAAGGGAAGGCATAGTTTAAGGGCAGGAACTGTCTCTATTCTTGGAACCAAATCGTAATCCTTGCCTGAGATTTCTTAGGGCAAGGAAAATGGGAATCTTGTTAGAACATTGCCCACCCTCTTACCAGTAAACATTCACATAGCTGGGAATGGAGATTGGTTGACAGCTCCAGCTGACTAATTAAGACTCTCAAAACTACTGGGCTGCTTTGTTCTCACCCATGTGCCTCCTGAACAAAGGGACATTCAACCGGATCCTTGATCAGTCTGGTTCACGGCATACTCTTGTGAAACAATACACCACCTCCTTATATCAAAGACCCAATGGCTACTATGCATACTTGTGTTTCCAGTTTCCATCCAGAACATACCTGAAGCCATTGTTAGAGCTAAGCCCTATGAAACATCCACATCTGTTCAGACTCAGGTGACAAAGGATGCACAATGCAGGGACTTAAATTAGGCATTTCTCAAACAGCAATACTTAGCCACCAAAATAGTGACAACAGGGCAAAACCGGTAAAAACAGACTATACCCAGAAGAAAAATAATGGAATACTAGGCTGTGCCTATAAGGGTAAAAGCTTTTTCAAGTCAAGCTCAACTCCCAATAACTTTATGCACAATCTAGGTAGTTTTTATATACCTGTTTTATATACCTATATATACCTGTTGTGGTCTGCCAGCAGCCTGCAGAACTGGCAGCGGAGTCACAGTAAGGAGGATGGGGAGGAACATGGGCCAGTCCTGGAGTCTGGGGAAGGCCCAGATGAGGGCTCTGCACCAGAGGCAGAGATGGGGCCAAGGGCATCTGGGAGTGATACACAGACTCTGGAGCCCCCAATAGGTACAAACTTATGGTATATGGCACTAAACTTGATTGCAGAAAATATGACTTCAGTAACAGTCATTAATGTTCCCCCCCCTCCCACAACAGATATTTTGGTGCCAACCTATCGACAAGACAAAGGCTGGGCCAGCTTATCTAGAACACAAAAGACATAGCCCTCAGGACATGATAGGATTAGCCCTCACGCAAGATCCAAACGCGGACAAAGCCATTAAGCCATAATAGGAATTGCCCAAAGCCCCTTCATTACATCATCACCCAGCAAGATTCAACCAGGCTTGGGAGTCTGACAACTAATTAGAGTACATTCCTTACACAGGAACAGGAAGCTCCAAGGCAGGGCCCAAGAAACGGTGACTCCATCCAGCCACCACATTTTCCGTCGCTCCTTTCTTTTTTTACCCTCATTATGTTCTTCTCCAGTGAGTCCTTCCTTCTCATTAAGTGGCCAAAGCATTTGAGTTTCATCTTCAGGATCTGGCTTTCTAAAGAGCAGTCAGGTTTGATCTCCTCTAGGGCTGACTGGTTTGATCGCCTTGCAGTCCAAGGGACTCGCAGGAGTCTTCTTCAGCAGATTTCAAAGGCCTCAATTCTTTGGCGCTCAGCCTTCCTTATGGTCCAACTTTCACAGCCATACGTTGCAACTGGGAAAACAATAGCCTTGACTATACGCACTTTTGTTGGCAGGGTGATGTCTCTGCTTTTTAGTATGCTGTCTAGATTTGCCATAGCTTTCCTCTCCAGGAGCAAGCGTCTTTTAATTTCTTGGCTGTAGTCCCCATGTGCAGTGATCTTGGAGTCCAGGAAAATAAAATATGTCACTACCCCCATTTCTTCCACATCTATTTGCCAGGAATTGAGAGGGCTGGGAGCAGTGGTGGGATTCAGGCAGTTCGCACCACTTCGGGAGAACCGGTTGTTAACTTTCTGAGCAGTTTGGCAAACTGGTTGTTGGAAGAAATCATTAGGGCAGAGAACCGGCTGTTAAATTACTTGAATCCCACCACTGGCTGGGAGCCATGACCTTAGTTTGCTATAGAAATGATCAAAACATCTACCTTTCAAATTGAAGAGAATCAGCTGAGAAGAGGATCTTAATAAAGAAATAACCTTTCCATGTCCATGAAATTTTTGTTTAAATAGTATCTCCGCAAACAGGCTCTGTATAATGCTCACTGCTTAAAAAAACAACAACCTACATTTACTTTTTATTAGCAGGCACCTTTTTTACGAAAATACAACTGCCTCATTTTACTTTAAAAAAAAAACAAACAAACCACAGCTAAAATAATCGTTTCAACATACTAAATAAATGCTGTATTTTCCATCTCTCTCTTTCTTAAATATTCAGTTGTGGGTAGGGAGGGTAGCAAAATTTTGAACAGCAAAGATCTTTGTTTCTGGTGCTGCTCCAAAACAATTCTGTTTACTTTGTGCCATTGCATGTTTACATCCTATATATACTTTATATAGGTGCTATAGAGCACTGCACACCAGAACAACTAGACACAAGAACAGCTTTTTCCCAAACACCATCACTCTGCTAAACAAATAATTCCCTTAATACAGTGAAACTATTTACTAAATCTGCACTACTATTAATCTTCTCATCACTCCCATCATCCATCTCCTTCCACTTATTATGGCATGACTGTAACTTTGTTGCTTGTATCCTTACGATTTATACTGATATTGTTTCCTGATTGCTTATTTCTACTCTATGACTATCATTAAGTGTTGTACCTTATGATTCTTGATGAATGTATCTTGTCTTTTAGGTACACTGAGAGCATATGCACCAAAGACAAATTCCTTGTGTGTCCAATCACATTTGGCCAATAAAAAAACTCTATTCTATTTACTTCCTTAATATTTAGAATCCAAAGGCATTTCCTGTGGGAACATGATTCTAAATATAGTGGAATAAAGTTACCATAGGTTACATTTCTACCCTAATGTGAAGCATTTTATCGATTAAGCAAATTATACACGTCCAGAAAGAGAAATGGTATAAGCACACTCTTGGGATGTAAAGTTACCGTTCTGTTTTCATTGTATTTTCATTTCATTGTATGTTTATCTTCATTTTGATTGTATTTTTCATTCATTGTATTTTTCATTGATATATTTTTTTCATATTTGAATGCCATTGTAAAATCGTTTCAAAATAATGATCTCTGTTCGGCACTACTGCCGAAGACTTGTGAAGAATTTTATACCTCCCAGTGTATTTTTCCCCTCTGCAAATCTTTATGTCATTTTGTAGTGGTAGGCGCACTTGGAATTCTGACATCATGCAGTGGACATTGTCACAAAAAGGCTTCCATGATTGATATGTTCAGCCACAAAATACCAAATTTACCAGATGTTCCCTCTGGCCTCCTCAGGTGCTTGTACCATCCTTTTTTGTTTGTTTGCTTTGTTTTGCTGTGGCAGCTCTTCATTTCAGTTAAGAAGGCCTCTATAACAATGGTCCACAGCTCCATAGATATTCTTGTAAATAAAGTATAAGGCTTGAGGCTAGCCATTTGCTCTGCAAGATGTTTGCTTTTTATTGATTTATAATTAAAAGAACTTCATAAACATAAATCAAATCAGATGTGGTAAGTGCCTGCTGATATCTTGGCACCTTCCAGCTCATCTTTAGGACCAAGGTACAAAAATGTCTGGCAAGCCGAATATGGACTATTTGCTGAGGTAGTATTTTTATAAGATGTGGCTGATTGGACAGGGATGAAGTAAATTATGAACTAAGTATTTTACAATTGGTTCTCATATAGCATTAATTTCTTTGGCTAGTGATAAAACTAAAACTAAGAATCTTCTTAGTGGAAGATTCAGCATAAAAAATGTATTGAACAACACTGCCAAGAAGGTCAATAAAACAATAATACTGTGTTTTCCTGAAAATAAGGCCTATCATGAAAATGAGCCCTATCATGTTTTTATGAGTGCACCTAATATAAACCCTACCCCAAAATAAGCCCTACTTAAGAGCCTGCACAGCTGCCCATCCATTCCGTCTGGTTGCTCACAGTGCCATGGCCACGAGTTGAGACCGGGGTTTGAGCTGCTCCATGCACCTCACACCATCTTACCTCAGGGCCCCTGCAGTCAGACCACCCATGTCCGACACCTGCCTTGCCTCGTGGACATGGCACTGGCACATTGCTTGGCCTCCTGCTCTGTTGTGGCCACAAGCAAGCAAAGAAGTGGGCCTGCGGCTACATGTGGAGGATATCGGCTTGCTGGAGCTCCCACCATGAGGTGAGGCAGGTGTCAGGGCATGGGTGGCTTGGCTGCAGAGCCCTGAAATCAAGCCAGTGTGGGGCACATGGGGCAGATCCCCCCCAGCCTCACGGTAGCGGCACTAGCTCACTGCATGGCCTCCTGCCCCCCACAAGCAAGAAGAAGAAATGGGCCTCCAGTACATGGAAAAAATAAGATACTCCCAAAAATAAGCCTTAGTGCTTATTTTGGGGCCCAAACATGGGTAACAACAAAAGTCTCTACATCCAATTTGCAAAAATTCAAATTTTGTCAGCCCTTTGAGATAGTCCAGACAAGAAGTATCAAACGTAAATTCCAACAATGCTCTTTTTGTAAAGTTACAATAACAGAGTCTTGCAAGTCTGAAAACAAAACTCTCCCCTCTCACCTTTACAGACCAAGAAACAAGGGATGGCCTCCTCTGGGATGTTTGCCATCCCTCCTTTCCTTCTGCAGGTTAAACAGTCTAGTCAAAAGAAGGATTAGGGATGACACGATAGCAGTGTTCCAATATTTGAAGGGCTGCCACAAAGAAGAGGGAGTCAACCTATTTTCCAAAGCAACGGAAGACAAGAAGAGAAGCAATGGATGGAAACTAATCAAGGAGAGAAGCAACCTAGAAATAAGGAGAAATTTTCTAACAGTGAGAACAATTCACCAGTACAACAGCTTACCTTCAGAAGCTGTGTGTGCTCCATCACTTGAGACTTTTAAGAGGAAACTGGACAGCCACTTATCTGGAATGGTATCTTCTGCTTGAGCAGGAGATTGGATTAGGAGGTCTCCAAAGTCCCTTCCAACTAGTCTGCAACTCCTCCTCCTCCTTTTACCCATGTCCCAATGTCCCATTCAGGACATTCTCACAGAGCTTGATCAGTTCTCAAAGCAAAGTAAGTTCCATAATGAGGTTGACAAAATCCTTCAGCTATTTTGTTGTCAAACTTTTCAGTCGTTGTTTCAATCCTAAGTAATGTCCTGCAAGCCAAAAAGCAAGAAAAAAAAAATCCAAAATGTTTGGATGTGTTTATATCGCCAGCTTCCTGAAAGATCTTGGAATGCATCTTTCCTCCTTATTTTATGGTAAAAGATTTCAGAACGACAGGTAAGACTAGACTAACGTAGCTTTACTCATGCTCACTTTTCCAAACAAAAGCAAACCAGAGTAGCTTTATAGTATTATCAGGACATGGCGGGGTCAGTTGACTATATTTTCCCTCTTGGAATGAATTCATTAAATTAAATTAAATATTAGATTTGCAAAAATAAAATAAAATAAAAAGTTTATTTTTATTGTTTTGTTGGTCCAGTCAGATTGGAATAGAGAGAAGGGAGATGAGAGTGTGGAAACTAGAAAAAGAGAAAATATAGGGTAAGGACTGAGTCCTCCACCAGTATGTGGACCTCCAGTAGACCTCCTGTGTGCTAGAGGGACAACAGAACACAACTCCCAAAACAAAATACATGAATAGAGTAGAGTAGAGTAGAGTAGAGTAGAGTAGAGTAGAGTAGAGTAGAGTAGAGTAGAATAGAATAGAATAGAATAGAATAGAATAGAATAGAATAGAATAGAATAGAATAGAATAGAATAGAATAGAATAGAATAGAATAACAGAGTTGGAAGGGACCTTGGAGATCTTCTAGGAAACCCTACCTGAAACCCTTCAGACAAATGGTTATCCAACATCTTCTTAAAGACTTCCAGTGTTGGAGCATTCACAACTTCTGGAGGCAAGTTGTTCCACTGATTAATTGTTCTAACTGTCAGGAAATTTCTCCTTAGTTCTAAGTTACTTCTCTCCTTGATTAGTTTCTACCCATTGATCCTCAGTTGCTTTGGAGCATAGTTTGACTCCCTCTTTGTGGAAGCCCTGAGATATTCAAACACTGCTATCATGTCTCCCCTAGTCCTTCTTTTCATTAAACTAGACATACTCAGTTCCTGCAACCGTTCTTTGTATGTTTTAGCCTCCAGTCCCCTAATTAAAAAGGACCAGATGCCTTCTGTCCATATCTTCTTCCAGCCAAGCAAATTCAATATTTTTATGTCTTGTTTTCATAAAGTTATATTTTCTGTTGGTAACCCAGATTTCTAAACACTTGGGGGGGGGGGGAGAGGAATTTATTGCCGATTCAGGAGATCTTCAACTTCCACTAAACGTCCTTCCTACAGAATTGGAAGATCTTACTTTGTGGCCATATGTTCCAATAAACAGGTTCTAGAATTGATGCTGTCCCCAGCTCCATAGAAGGCCCCAAGGGAGGCCAAGGCTGCCTGCCAAGGTACCCCACACTTTACAATAAAATGGCTATGAAGCAAGACTATGTTGCTCTTTGGTTGGAACAGAGTCAAGAACGCGCGGACAACTTAGAGAAGAGGATAAGAAGGGAGAGATGCATTTGGCTGTTTAAAAAAAGGGGGGGAAGGAAAAAAGAAATCAAAGGGAAAGAGAAAAGAGGAATAAAAGGAGATAAAAGAGACACAATGAGTACTTTTGTGGCAAACTAAACAGTCTTTCTGTCACTAAGTACAGAAGAGTCTAAATATGATAGATGATAGCTAGCTAGCTAGCTAGCTAGCTAGATCAGTCAGTCAGTCTTTCTGGTGTAGCTCTCTAAAAGGCAAGCAATTTTACAAAGGTGATAACATCTGTTCAACATTTTTTCATTGTCCTCTAACTAGGCAACAGAGCATAATCACTTTCCCATCTAAGGTGCAACAACAAAAAAAAAAGAACTAATAGAAGGGATGACAATCACAATAGAAGTTCAAATCTAAATATAATATTTTTTTAAAAAAAATTTCGAATGGTGACAACGAGACCTTAAAGGGAGCTTTTAAAAATCTTCCTACAAATAAGCTTGGAACAAATTAGGCCACTTCTGTTCCTCCTGGTGTAAATTGTATGCAGGAGGAAGGGGAAGAAAAGGGCAACAAATCACAAATAATTATTGCTCACCTGATCTCTTGGCATTCCTATTTACTGCTATATGTGGTGAATTTCACTACTACCACAGTGCCCCATCCTCTACTCTCTGTGCAAATGTGTGCACGGTGGGGGCAGGGAATCCTGTACCTGTATCTATTAAAGGGATAGCTGCTACTCTTCTTATGAAGCAAAAAGCTATGTTTTGGGGCAATGACTGTCATTTCACTACTGTATACGCAACGGGTGCTCCAGGGATGAAATGCTACCGGTTCGGACTGGTTCTCCTGAACCGGTAGTAAAAAATGCTACCGATTCAGGCGAACCGATATTTCCAACTATCAGCTGGGTGATGATCAGCTGTGATGCGCGATTTATATTAGCTACAATTGTCAGATTTCCTGCTTTCTAGCTAATCTAAATCACGTGGCACAGCGGCTCCCCCCCCCTCCGCTGTTCTACTTACCTTTGCAGACTCAGAAGGCTTCAAAACATTCCTTTTTAAGTGCTGGGACGGGCGCGCCTCAGGCGCGCATGCACGGAAAGCACACACTCAATAGCAGACTCACAGAACCAGTAGCAGACTTCAGAGAGTTTCATGGCTGGGGTGTTCAGCTGTATGTTCAAGGCCATGCCAATTGCAATTGGTTGTCTGTGGCCTCAGCTTCCATTTTGACTCACTGTACAACAAGATAGGACGATAGTCTATGAAGCCATTTTAATATTCCGAAGTCCTGTATAAATGTGAAACGTTTCTATGGAATTCAAGATCTTCTGAAAGTGACTAACAAGAATGAAAGCCAAAAAAATAAAATAAAAAAAAAATCATCAAAAGCCCACATTGAAAGCAACCATTTATTCCTGAATTTGTCAGGCTATCGACTTGACAAAGACAGAGCCAAAAAAAGTAGCCATTTAACCTCCCTGCAAAAAGCAGACCCTCCCCCCACTCAGCCATCTCCAGAAAGCAATGAAGCTTTCCCCCCCCCCCCCAACAGCCTCAGTCACAATAAATTCATGGCAGCTAGGGCTGAGAAACAGGCTGCTGCAATTTAAAGGAAGCATGGATTTGCATATTGAATTAAAATTAAGAGCTAATTATGCAAATAAATTATGACATTTGGCAGGAGAATTTGCTTCAAGATCATTTATTACGTTCCTTTTTATAACAGTGTGAGCATTTAACGGTCAAAGACAATATTTTAAAGGAAAATTAATGCAAGATTATTAACCTAAAAACAATTCCACATTAATGAGATGTATTTCTCTTCAACTTCTCACACCTGGCTGCCTGTTGACTCTGGGCCAGTGCTGTCTCCTAGTAAGCCGAGTTCTTCGTGCAGGCCATTAACAAATTATGTTGGATGCTGCTTTGGGCAGAAACACATAGGGAAATTTCTTGAGGTTTGTAGTCAGATGCCCTGGAAAGGAAATTTTGAAGGTTAATTGTACTTCCTTTTCCTCTTCTGTCAGCTGGTGTTGAAAAGCTGCCAAACTTCACCTCTCCACCCCCCAAAATTCAGTGATGGTGGCTTATAATAAAGCAGAAGTATCAAATCAGTGTTTCTACTGGAGGCAGTCACTACTAATCCATAAAACAGTGACGGGACATAATAATAGTAGAATAAGTAGAATTAGTGGGACATAATAGCAGAATCAGTAGAATTAGTTTAACTTGCAATTTCGCTTCTGTAAGAATTGCTTTGCTAAGAATTAGAATTGCCCCTGCCATTTGCTTCTACCAGTGACCTATCTTGTTTTTTTGTACAACTCGGTGCCTGGTGCATACCTCAAACAAGAGGTGGGGTATGTCATGGCTTGGCAGGGTTACATCCAGGGGTGAAATCCAACAGGTTCTGACAGGTTCTGGAGAACCGGTAGCAGAAATTTTGAGTAGTTCGGAGAACCGATAGTGAAAATTTTGAGTAGTTCGGAGAACTGGCAAATGCCACCTCTGGCTGGCCCCAGAGTGGGGTGGGAATGGAAATTTTGCAATATCCTTCCCCCAGGAGTGGGGAGGGAATGGGGATTTTGCAATATGCCCACCAAACCATGCCCACAGAACCGGTAGTAAAAAAATTTACATTTCACCACTGGTTACAACCAGTAGTGGGCTGCTGCTGGTTTGGACTGGTTCAGGCAAACCAGTAGTTGTGACCTGTGGGTGGGCCTGTCCATCCACCCTGGCGCTATCCCATCCTATATTGCCATGATTTTGAAGCTGCACACGTGCGAGGAAGGCTGTGTACTTACATTTTTGGTGCTGGGAGAACCAGTTGTTAAACCAGCAGCAGCCCACCACTGGTTACATCAGGAAAATACCTGTGTTGTTAAGCCTCTCTGTTGCTAAGCACTCAGCCCCCCTGTTCCTGGCTGCACTTTCAAAGGAAGGCCTGGAACGGGGGTGGGGGTGGGGGCAAAACTGGGTACTAAGCTGATGTCTCTGAAGGTATAAAAGGATGCCATACGTTCCCCAAGGTGTGGCTTTTTTAACTTGCATGCTCTCTGCCTGTATGCGGTGAAAAATTGTCCACCCAGCATTTTGCTTTGGCCAAAATAAAAGTTGTTACTTTTCAAGCCTTTTCTTGGGTCTCCCTCTTTGGCATTCTGATGACTCAAGTGCATTTTTGGACCTTATATTCTGTACACCTCTGTAGCTTAAATTAGGCGGAGAGCTCTGTTTTCTCTGATGCAACAACCTTCAGAGCTCTCTAGCTACAAATATGAAAATATTCTTTCAGAAAATATGTATTCCCAAGTTAATGATACAATGATGTCATAAAGCTCACCAGGATTTTCCCCTCTATGTAGCTCATAGAAGTCCAAGGCCTGCCAGTCGGCTGTCTCCAAATGCTATTCTTATTTACTGTGTTTATGATACTGTTTTATGCTTTTGCCCTCGGTGCTTAGTTTCTTTGAATGGCGTATTGGAAGAAATGTCCATCTGGGTTTAGTTCTAAGTGGAGAGAAAGACTCTGGAAACATAGAAGTCGTTTGTAAAGATGGTTTAATGGTGGACAGGACCACATGGTTTGAGGTCCTGGGCAACTGAGCACGAGAGAGAGAGAGAGAGAGAGAGAGAGAGAGAGAGAGAGAGAGAGAGAGAGAGAGAGAGAGAGAGAGTTATTTATAACCTCTCTTTGGCCCTGCCTTGGAACTTCCTGTGTAAAAAAGGTGTTCTGATTGGTTGTCCCATGGAGCCATGCAGGGCTAACTTTATAGGTTGTCTTGAGTCCCAGGCTTGGTTGAATCTTGCTGGGTGATGTAATGAAGAGACTTTGGGCAATTCCTATTATGGCTTAATGACTTTGTCCTAGTTTGGATCTTGAGCGAGGGCTAATCCTATCACCCTGGAGAGGAAGGTCTTTTATAGAGAGTTAGAGTTAGAGTTTATTGCATTTATATACCGCCCTTCTCCCCGAGGGGACTCAGGGCGGTTTACAGCCATATTAAAAACAGTCACATATAAAAATTAAAACTAATAAAATAATTAAACTATTTGGCCGTAAAATTTAAAACCCCTAAAAATCCCTATTAAAATTAGCACTAATTTAAGTCAGAGCGGCTTGATGAAATAGTAGGGTCTTCAGGGCTCGTCGGAAGGCACGGAGGTCAGGAATCTTTCTTATATCCGGGGGTAGTTCATTCCATAGGGCTGGGGCTCCCACAGAGAATGCTCTCCCCCTGGGGGCCGCCCGTCGGCATTGTAGATAAGATGGTCCAGTCTTTTTTCTTGTAGATAGGTTGGTACTAGCCTTTCTAGGGCTGTTAACAAAGGTGGGAGTTGCTTTCCAAGAGCATGTCTCTGCTTTTCTCATCCAGGGAGATATAATATTCTGCCTTTTTAATATTTCCTAGAATATTTCATTCTTCTAGGAGAGGGGCGAGTGCTAATTTCCCACAGGGGTAAGTGGACTCTGTTGTTCTTTCATTTACCATTTTTCTTTCATTTATTAAATATATTTCTCAAAATTCCCCTTATCTTTTTAATTATTAACAATGTATTTCAGCTTATTCCATTTTTATCTTAAATCCTTTGCTAGAATAGCCTTCCAAACCTTAATCTGTTTTACTTTTAACGATATCTTTCTTTTATTTTACTGCTTACGCATATTGCTTTATTCTTACTTACATCATTTACTAAATTTTACATTTCAATTTTCCACCTTAATTTCAATTAATTCTTTTGTTATTATTGTTTCTCTCGAATTTGTACATCCTCCAACAACAAAACATATAATCCATTCTGTCTTTCACATTGCATCTACTGATCTATTTTACATTAAATAGCGTATTTCTTTTTTACTTACTCACATTTCATTTTATCCTTATTTATATCCCTTTTACAATAATCTGTATCTTCCTTCTAAATTGCTTCTTTTAATCTCTCCATAATTCCATTTCTTGACACTTTCCTCCCTTTCTCCCATTCCCATTCCCTTGCATTCTTCTTCTTCTTTTTCTTATATCTCCCTTTCTGCCTCTTTTCTTTAATTTTAACTCTTTTAATTTTCCCTCTCAATATTTCCCCATTTCTTTCTCTTCCTTTTTGAGATGTATTCCACCTTATCAATTTTTATTCTTTTCAATATTGCCTCCTTATTTCTCTTGCTTCTTGTTCATATTTTCTTTCCTTTTTTTTGCATTCTAACCAATCCACTGTTTCTTTATTTCCCTTAAATGCTTCTCTTATCTTTTGAAACATTTCCCTTTAATATCTCATACTCATCCTCCCAATTCTCCATGTTATCAATTTAAAAGGCATGGATTTTTAAATTTATTATATTCCTTTGCATATAATTGCATATAATTCAAATTCAAAGTCCATGTAGTGTCTCTTTTTTCTTTCTTTTTTTCTTTCTTTTTTTCTTTTTCTTTCCAGATAGTGTCCAGTTCAGATAGACACTTTCAATTCAAGAGTAAAAAGGTAAAGGTTTCCCCACACATACATACTAGTTGTTTCTGGCTCTAGGGGGCGGTGCTCATCTCCGTTTCTAAGCTGAAGAGCCAGTGCTGTCCGAAGTCGTCTCTGTGGTCATGTGACCGACATGACTAAACACCAAAGGTGCATGGAGCACTGTTATCTTCCCACCAAAGTGGTCCCTATTTTTCTAGTTGCATTTTTTACGTGCTTTTGAACTGCTAGGTTGGCAGAAGCTGGGAGAAGTAATGGGAGCTCACTCCATTATGTGGCGCTAGGGATTCGAACTGCTGAACTGCCAAACTTCTGATTGACAAGCTCGGCATCTTAGCCACTGAGCCACCACATCAGGGGTGGGTTCTACTTACTTTACTACCGGTTGACAATGGGAGTTTGCATGCATGGTCACTTTGCTCACGTGTGCGCACACAATTCTTTGCATGCGCAGAAGCTTCTGCGGATGCACAGATTGTCAACTATGACATCTGGGTGCGTGGGCAGAGCCTCCCGCCACTTTTACTACCGGTTTTAAAGAACCGGACAGAACCGGGAACAACCCACCGCTGCACTGCATCACTTAATTCAAGAGTACAGTATAGTAAAATCAATCCAGAATAAAGAGATGGTGGTCCTCCATTCTCACCAAGCATCAAAGTATTTTTTAAAGCCTGTTAACCAGTTTCCCCAAAGTCTAGGAGTAGGCATGCCAAGTGACTCTGGTGGCTGTGTATTTCATTATATAGGGATCGCAACCAAGAATGCCTGTCTCCTGACCTAGGTCCCCATCATCTCATATAGAGGGAGGATTGCAACCAGTCCTTCTCTAGATGACCTCATAGGACAGGCAGAATCATTATGGACAATACGGCTTCTGAGCAAATCCAGTTTTGTCTTACTTGTTTCTTCCAGCTTGTGAGCACCAGTTTGAGGCAACTACAGCACATTTGGCATTCTCAGGTTGGATACATTCAGCTGAGTAGCATCAGCATATTGATGATGTCTCACCCCAAACCAATAGAATGATCTTTTCAAGTGATTTCTTGTCACTATGAAATAAACACAGAGGAGAAAATTGAATCTTGAGGCATCCCACACCGGAGCAACCATTAGCTTGAGAATGCTAAATATTTCAGATACTTGAGAGCACTATAATATCTGTGTCAACATTCCAACTGATGAACCAAACCAAAGCAAGCACTGCCCAGATGATCCAATCTCTGAATGCAAAACTTTATTGAGTACATCATTTTGGCACTGATGAGGCCAAAACCAGATCTAGCTAATTCCTGCCAAACCCACATAATTAAAGTATAGATTCTCCCTCCCCCTATTAGAGCACATCACATTGTCCAATTGAGTCTTATTGTATTGTTATGAGAAAAAGTGTTTGGCTTTGGAAAACACTTGCTGACGTATCCTTGGTTTTCAGGGCTGTCTTTTTGATGTCTGGAGCTTACATTCCATCTCCCTCTTCCCTCACCCCTGGTTCATTGAGAAGCGATAATGGTTGCAATAGCAAAAGTGCAATTCAAAACTTGACATTTTGCCCTTCTTTATCATTTCTCAAGACTGAACCTACCCAATTCCTTAAATCCTGTTTCATAATCTTACCTTTAATTGTTGATCATCTTTGCCACATTTCCCTGAACCTGTTGTAATGACTTGGAATTACTGTTCAAAACTAGACATGGTATTGGAGTATGACTACAGCAAATACGTAATGTAAAAATTAATCCCATTGATTTGAATATTGTACTTATTTATTTACTTATTTACTTATTTATTTATTTGTCAACACGTACAAGGAAACAAGTAACGGTATGGTCATAGACATGGACACATGAAAAAAAATTGGCACAAGTAAAAGAATATAAATAAGCAAAACGTAGCCATAAACACATAAAATGATTACATATAAATGGAGACAGTAGGACAGGGACGGTAGGCATGCTGGTGCGCTTATGCACGCCCCCTTAGGGACCTCTTAAGAAACCTGAAAGGTCCATGGTAGACCGTTTAAGGTAAAAAGTATGGGGATTAGAGAGACTAACAACAGGTTCAGGTAGAGTGTTCCAGATATTTACTACTCTATTGCAGAGGTCATATTTCCTACAATCAAGATTAGAGCAAATTACATTGAGTTTGAATCTATAGATAGCCCTTGTGTTATTACGGTTGAAGTTAAAATACTCGTTAACAGGTAAGACCAGTGGTGGGTTGCCCCTGTTTCGCACCGGTTCTATAGAACTGGTAGTAAAATCAGCGGGAGGCTCCGCCCACTGACTCCAATGTCATCAGAATGCTTCTGTGCATGCGCAGAACAGCACGTGGCCCCGTTGCAAACCGGTAGTAAAGGTAAGTAGAACCCAACCCTGGGTAGGACGTTATGGTAAATAATCTTGTGTACTAAGCTTAGGTCAGAATGTAGGCAGTGTAGTTCAAGGCTATCCAGGCTTAAAATGTCAAGCTTGGTGTATAGGGAATTTTATTTTGAGCAGAGGATTTGAGTACTCTTCTAGTAAAATACCTCTGGACCCTCTCTATTGTATTGATGTCTGAAATACAGTGAGGGTTCCAGGCAGGTGAGCAGTATTCAAGGATAGGTCTAGTTTGAAGTATAGCATTACCAGAGAGAAAAACTTCGTATAATAAGGTTGACAATTCTTAATGCCTTTTTTGCAATGATGTTACAGTGAGCTCTGGGGCTTAGATCTTTTGAAATCAGACTTCTAGGTCCTTGACAGAGTGTGGGTCAACTTTTAGATTGTTTCCAGACAGCATATATTTGATGTTCTTATTTCTATTGCCTCTACTTCTGCTGAGGCACCCTAAAAAATTTTTTTGTATGCATCCAGATCACACTTTGTTTATATTCAATTTGCAATCAATATCAATATATTGTTCCAAGAATGTTTTCACAGGTACTATGTTCACCCAAGTTCTCCATATCCTGTATTTCTGCCTATTTGACATTTGTTTCATTCTGTTACTTGCCACCCATTCTATAGTCTAACAGAGCTACTTTGATTTTTTCCCCTTTCTCTTCTACAATACAACTATTTCACTCAAAACCCCGAAACAGTTACTTTGGTCTAGTGCTGTGATGGCAAACCTATGGCACATGTGCCCAGAGTGGCATGTGGAGCCATGTCGCCTGGCATGTGCAGCATTGCACATTCGTCTTCTGGCACGCATGCGATGATCAGCTGGCCTTGCACCCAAAATGCTCCCTTTTCTGCACTTGGTGCCACTTGTGTGCACACGCACTCCCTTTTTGGCACTCGGTGCCAAAAAGGTTCGCCATCACTGGTCTAGTGACTAAGACACCAGGGAAGAATCAGAAGAAAGTGAGTTCGAGTCCCATCTTAACCAGCTGGATGACTTTGGGCCAGTCAGTCTTTCTTAGCCCAGCCCAACCCCTCTCACAGGGCTGTTATAGGGAAAGTAGGAGATGAGGGAATATTTTGTGTGCTAGAAGTTATTGATAAAATTTTTAAAGGCAGGTAAACAAACAAACAAATAAACACATAAATAAATAGATAAATAAATAGATAAATAGATAGATAAATAAAAATGGCTGCCCATCTCAAATCAATGATTCTAGGTGGCTAATAACAAATTAAGGCCCAGAAAAAGAACAATAAAAACATAAAATAAATAGACAATCAACCCTTGAAATAAAAACAACAAAACAATCGTCAGTGTAAATGCAATACAAATATTTCAGGAAAATTAATTTGCAGGCTCCAACAGAGGCTCTAATGCTCAACTCAGGCAACAGAGCTTTGTCTTCAGAGTCTTGTGAAAGGCCAACAGGGTCAGGGACAGTCTGATCTCTGAGGGGATGAAGTTTCACCCGGCAACAGAAAAGGCTTTCTTCCTGGTCCAGCCAGGTGCTGCTCTTTAATGGATGGGATCCATAGCATGCCTTTCTTGCTGGATCTGATTGGGGGGGGGGCAGTAGTTGGTGGTGGAAGACATAATCCCATGGAGCCAATTCCACAAATATCTGAAGTTTCATGCCATTGAGGGCTTTATAGGTAATCAATTATCTAGAAGCAGATTGGCAACGAAGGAAGCCCAAGAAGCAGAAGCATAACATGGGATTGAGAAACACCCATAACTCCCTCGCATAGTGTACCAACTGCAGATTCTGAATGCTTGTCAAGGGCATCACCATATTGAGTGTATTGAAGTAGTCTATCTGGTATGTGCAATGGTATGTGGCCTGTGGCTCAGACAGACCCTCACCATACATTTATACAAGTGTGGATGGGAATATTGTTCCATGACAGACATTAACATTTGTACCTCTCCCCATGATTTCTTAAGACTCCTAATAATTGGATCAGTGACCGCAGGAAAAGTAGCAAGAGATACTGAGCCTTATCAGAATGAGGCAGGGGTCACCCAAACTGCATCAGAAAGGTTTATCAGATGTTTTAAGAAAAGGACAGAAGCGCTCTGAGAATTTTCCTGCAGTCAACGTAGGAAAAAATAAAACAAAAAATGAGTTGCTATGCAGGATAATGCAGAACTCAAAGTAAAGAGTGCAATCTGTTATAGAATAGAATAGAAGAACAGAGTTGGAAGGAATCTTTCCTGCTTAGGCAGGAAACCCTACACCACTTCAGACAAATGGTTATCCAACATCTTCTTAAAAACTTCCAGTGTTCGAGCATTCACAACTTCTGGAGGCAAGTTTTTCCACTGATCAATTGTTCTAACTGTCAGGAAATGTCTCCTTAGTTCTAAGTTGCTTCTGTCCTTGATTAGTTTCCTTGATTTCAAGATTAGCTTCTTGTCCTACCCTCAGGTGCTTTGGAGAATAGCTTGACTCCCTCTTCTTTGTGGCAGCCCCTGAGATATTGGAACACTGCCATCATGTCTCCCCTAGTCTTTCTCTTCATTAAACTAGACATACCCAGTTCCTGAAATGGTTCTTCATATGTTTTAGCCTCTAGTCCCCTAATCATCTTTGTTGCTCTTCTCTGCACTCATTCTAGAGTCTCAACATCTTTTTTACATCGTGACAACCAAAACTGAATGCAGTATTCCAAATGTGGCCTTACCAAGGCCTTATAAAGTGGTATTAACACTTCACGTGATCTTGATTCTATCCCTCTGTTTATGCAGCCCAGAACTGTGTTGGCTTTTTTTGGCAGCTGCTGCCAATTTAAATGGTTGCCCACTAGGACTCCAAGATCCCTCTCACAGTTACTACCATTGAGCGAGGTACCAAATGTGCATTTGCTTTTCTTCCCTAAATGTAGAACCTTACTTTTTTTACCATTGAATTTCATTTTGTTAGATAGCACCCAATGTTCAAGTCTGTCATGATCCTTCTGAATCTTAAGCCTATCTGAGTTGGGAGGTTTTAAACCAGGAGAATTTCTGTCATCCAATGTCTTGTGTACCATCTAATGAGCTTGACAGAGTTATCCAATTTTGGAACCGGATGCAATGGATGTCTTCAGATGAATTAAAACAAAAACCATTTCAGAGAACAAGCCAGTCCTGCAGCCAACAAGACAACTGGGAGACAGGTTGGACCTACATTAACTGGGAACATAATCAATGACTTCTGGATCCTCCTTAAGGACCCATACCTGGTTTGAAAATATCATCAATGGTCATAAAAAGGAACAAAGAAAGGAGCTGGCACATGTTTTAAACAAGGAAATTTATTTCATCTTGTGGCTAATTTAAAAGGTTTATTTCTTGAAATGAATCCTCTTCATCAAATCTCCGATCCTTGAAAATCAGTGCAGACCTGCCTGGGTGCATAATGAATTGATTTGTAATATAAATGATATAAACCAACCCCCTCCCCACCTGCATTTGTGTATGAGTGTATTTAATCTAAAACGTTTAAGGTTGAAAATGAGCTTCTCCATCAAAAGTCTCTACTCCATTTACATTTCTTGCATATGAGTCAATTTGAGACTGACCCAGTCTATAAATCACTGCCAAAGATGGCTGCGTTGGTTCTGCGCCTCCTTCCTTCCCCCATGCTCACATTCTTATACTTCCAATAGGCAAGGAGGGATCTTTCTATTATCAACACAACTCGAATCCTCAGAAAACTTGAATTACCAGGCACCGAAAGCACATTTCTCCACAAAGGTCCTGTGTGCGAGAGAGATATTGCATATACATAATTATTTTGGTCTCTGTTTGAAAAGGAGGACTGCTTCTCATGCTTCCTATCCATTAAATCTATATATATAAAAGCAAAATCCAGTCACTCATCATGAAATATCCAGAACGGTAAAGCCTACAAACTTGAAATTTGGCATGTACGTTCCTCTTGGCTTCTAGGTGCTTGTTAACAAAGGATTTTTCAAAATGACCATCAGATCATTAGTATTTCATATATAGTATATTAACATGCTCTGATGATCAGGAGTTAGATGTTCTACTCCTCCTCCCCTCCTGAAAAGTTCCAACTGCCACTTGCCTCACATTCCGTTACCTCAGTTCAAACTGGCAGATGTTGCCTCACATTCCATTACCTCAGTTCAAACTGGCAGACGTTCCACTCCTTCACTCAGCAGTCTGGGGTTCCTTACAGTAATAAATGTCGCTACCTCACCAAAATGTCTATGCCTTCCACCTATGGAATTGCTTCCAAACTCAAGGTGGTAGGAGAGATATTCCCTTATATGTTTCAATCACTGTCCACCACTGAGCCAACAGATTGTGAACCGAATTTCTCCTGCATAGTGTCCCAACCCCAACTCACTTCTTACACTGACCTCCTCAATTCAGACGAATCTGTTCCTTCTACTGTAATACCAGTTAAAGGAGAAAGACTGCCTTTCTGCTGCCCAGAAGTACAATGGATGCTTACAAATGACATCTTTTGGAGCCAGAGTGGTGAAGGAGAGAAATTTTATGCCAACATTCAAAGTGCAGGGGCAGGTCTACCATGGGATAGGGAGTATCATGGTGGAGCCTCAGCAGCAGCCTTCATTCCTCCAGATATACTTCGTTGGTGATGATGACAATGAGAGTCTGTCAAAGCCATGGGGATGCTACAATGCTTGTAAGTGTGAAAAATGGTCATAAGTAGTGAAGCACAGGTATCCAGCTAGTGGATGATAAAGGAAAGAAGTTAATTCCTCCATTATGCTGCTCTTACAATGAGGAAACCCTGGGTCTTATTTAATAGACAAGATAAAACTTCAGCCAACGTGCTGTAGGATAATCACAAAACTTGGTAATACTTGCTATCTGATTAGGTGAAAAAGAGACACTAGCATTCTCTCTGCCATCAGTGACACTGGTGGGATACACTTATGCTTTAGATTTGTGGTCTTTGCATAAACAAAGACTTGCAAGTCACTTTTTAAAGTATAATTTAATTACACTGAAATGTAATTAAATAAAGTAATGCAGCAACGTAGAATCAACTTTTGTGGGGAACAATGCTTGTCCTTTTCCAGTTTAAATGATGGAAGAATGCAAACACCATCAGCAAGGAGAGATCTTGCAGTGAAGAAGGTATCATGCAACCCATCATAAATGACCTAAGATCCTGAATATCATAGCATTCTGAGCTGGGATTCAAAAGGCAAATCTGTTGTACAATGTTCAGTTTCTAAATCAGAAAATTCTGGGGGGTGTTACTATAGAGTAAAATGTGAAAACAAGAAAAAACACCTCCCCAAAGTTATTCATTTTCAAAAAAAGGAACTTTGCATGAAGTGCATAACAACAAAATAGTGAGAAGATGGCTGATAAATAAATAATTGAACAAAAGCCTGTGTTCTAACAGATCTAACAGATTAACAGAGTTCTAGATAGAGTAATGATTGATAATCAGCGTAGGCTGATTAAAAAGTCTGACAGTGCAATTGTTTCTCACTAGTATAGTTCACAGAAGACCAGCAGCCACTCAACATTTTTGCTGCCACGTTCTCCATTACTGGAGTTCTCAACCAAGCACATTACCAGGGGGTGGACTCCTACAATTACACCAGGGGTCGGCAACCTTAAACACTCAAAGAGCCACAAAGATCCTAACAGGAAGTCCCTGTTCAATTCTGGAGCTGACCGGAAGACTGGTTCCCCCATCATAGTCTCCTCCTAGCATGGCATCCTGTTTCCTCCGCTGATCAGAAATCTGGTTCTCCCAACATAGAGTCTCCTCCTAATGCTGCATCCCTTTTCCTCTACCTGTGAAGCTGACTAGCAACAGGGAGCCACAGCAGAGGGATGAAAGAGCCACATGCGGCTCCAGACCGCAGGTTGCTGACCCCTGAACTACACCATACCTGCGTAGTATGTACACATATATAAAGCTCTCCTTGAAATACAGGCATTGTACAGGTTGAGAAGAAAGATGGGTCATTGAGATTATGCATGGATTTTCAGGGGATCAATGGTGTCTGTGTGGAAAACATGTACCGTCACCCCCCTCAGGAAGGGCATGCTGGGATACCTGGCCAAGAGGAAGGTGTTCACCAAGCTGAACTTGAGAGAAGCATATTACTGAATAAGAATAAAAGAAGGTGATGAGTGGAAAACCACTTTCAATTGTCACTTAGGGTGTTTCCAATTCCAAATAATGCCTTTTGGGCTGCAGGAAGCAGTCTTGCATCTGATCAACAAAGTGCTGCATGAGTACCTATATAAGGGGGTGTTGGTGTACCTGACCGATATCCTCATTTTTTCTAAGACAATGGAAGACCATGTGAAATTAGAGTGGGAGGTGCTAAGAAAATTATTGAAAACGAAGCTCTATGTTAAACTATCCAAGTGCAACTTCCACAAAATCAGTTTAGATTACTTGGGCTACTGCATGTCCAGTGAGGGGATGGAGATCAGGGATGAAATGCTCCCAGTTCGGACTGGATCACCCAATCCAGTAGCAATGGCAGCGGGTGGTTCGAAGAACTGGTAGCAAAAATCCCTGCACACACCCCCCACATCATGCCCAGCTGAGCCGCATGATCATCAGAGGCTTTTTTTTTTTTACTTTTAAAAGCATTTTTTCTACAACTTCTTCCGATGAAAAAATGTTTTTAAAAGTAAAAAAAAAAGCCTCTGATGATCGTGTGGCTCAGCTGGGATAGTCAGAGGCTTTTCAAAACATTTTTTAAAAAGCCTCTCTGACGAGCCCAGCTGAGTTGCCTGATTGGCAGAGACTTCTCAAAGCATTAGAAAAAATGCTTTGAAAAGTTAAAAAAAAAAAGCTGGCCATGCCCACCCAGTCACATTACCCCACGCCCACCAAGCCACGCCCACTGAACCGGTAGTTAAAAATTTTACATTTCACCCCTGGTGGAGGTGGACCTCAGAAAGAAAAAGTCTATTCTGGAGTGGGAAGCCCCTCACACCAGAAAGCAATTGCAGAGCTTCCTGGGCTTTGCCAACTTCTACCACCAATTAATCCCCTTGTTCACACAGATAGCCTTGCCTATCACCAAACTATTAAAAATGGGAGGAGGGGGAGTGAAGCCTAAACCAAACCAGCTGCTCACTTGGACTATGGAATGCCAAGAGGCTTTCAAAAAGCTTAAAAGGCTTTTTGCAGTGGAGTCAACTCTTAAGTACCGAAACATGGAAGTACTTGTATTACAAGCCGATGCCAGCAATGTGGTGATAGCGGGTGTTTTGCTCCTAGAAAATGTGAAGGGGACTCTGCAACCCTGCACCTACACTTCCCGGAAGCTGGTCAATACTGAAAGGAGTTGGGCGTACAGCATTCTATGCGTCCTGCTGACTAACTAGAAGGCAGTAAGATTCCTTTCAAAGTATGGATTGACCACAAGAACCTAAAAGCCTTAAGAACTCCAAGGAGGCTGTCCCCTAAGCAAGTGAGATGGGTGCGGTACTTTAACTGATTGAACTTTACCCTCCGATATTTGTTGGGGGAGAGGAGAATTTCCTCGCCAATGCACTCTCTTGGCTGCCACAATACAAATGCATCTGAGAGGAAATAGTTAACTCCATCATTTCCTCCAGGCAGCTGGCAATGCAGGTATCAGCAAGGTGGGGGTGGCTAGTCACTCCTCAGCCCACCAATGCCACGCTGATCCAACAGCTAAAAGAAGCCTTGAAGGAAAATGAATGGATCGGAGACCACAAAGCTGACCTGGTGATGAGGGGGGACCTGACCTGGAAAGAGACAAGCTGTATGTTCCAGCCAGCCAGCGGACCCAAATCCTACAAAAGAGCCATGAAATAACACATTGGATTTGAAAAAACCCTTCGCCTGGTCAAAAGGCAATTCTGGTGGCCCAAGATGAAGAAGGACATAGAGAACTCATGCCTCAATCATACCCTATATCAATTAGTAAATGTGTTTTACATGGGGACTGCCCTTGAAGATTATTCAAGATCCACAACTGGTCCAAAATGCAGTGTGCAGTTATGGCACACTTAGAATAACCCACTTTGTGAGTTGTATGGGCTCCTAGTAAAATTCCAGGAGCAATTTGAAGTAGTTGTCACCTAAACAATCCTATATGGCATGGAGCTGGGTTATTTGTGGGACCACCTCCTCCTCCTCCTCCTCCTCCTCCTCCTCCTCCTCCTCCTCCTCCTCCTCCTCCTCCTCCTCCTTCTTCTTCCATATCCCTTAGGTTTTGAAGCCATGATGTTCTTCTTCTGCCTGGATCTCATTTGCCTTCAATCTTTCCCTGGAGGACTAAGTGAAGGATGCCGTATTTTTCTGGGTGTCGCATCACATGTCCAAAATATTGTAACTTTCACTTTTTAATGGCTTTGATTATTTCCCTTTGCTTTCCCAGGTGGCTTATCACCTCCTCATTTGTGATTTTTTTAACCCAGTTTATACATAAATATGTATTTGTGGGACCACCTCTCTGCAATTGTTTCTACCTATCTCACAAGGGCCTGTTATAGGTCATGTCAATTAAAAAAGATTACTTGTGGGACCCAGAAAATAGGTCTTTTCTGTTTCAGCACTTGCTTTTTTTTTAAACATAATATTTTTTGTCCTTGTCATCAAAAGGGGGAAAAGGAAGATCCATCATACTATAGAGCAGTTCATCTATTCTAAAGCAATTCATAGAAACTGATCTGTAAGCATTTGACGATAATGTACTAATTATTAGAGGTTAGCATGGATGTGTCAAGAATTAATCTTGCCCACTAATCTTATCTTTTTTTTGGGGGGGGGGGAATGGCTGGCTTTCTCAGAAGAGTAGGAGAACATGCTAGACATAATATACCCCGACACTTGAAAAATGCTCTATAACATGCTGATCCAATGAGATGCAATTCAGTGGTGAGAAAAGCAAAGTCCTGCACTTATGCGGGAAAAATCAAATTGACATGTAGAGAATAGGTGGTACTTGGCTCAACAGTAGTAACTGTGAGAGGCATCTAGGCATGCTAGTGGACCATCACTTAAGTATGATCCAGCAGTGTGCTACAGCTGCCAAAAAAGCCAGTGCAGTTTTCATCAATAGAGGGTTAGCATTAAGATCACGAGAAATAATAGTATCATTCTATACTGCACTACTGAGGCCATACTTGGAATACTGAGCCCAGTTCTGGTTGTCATGATAAATATATATATATGCTGAAACCCTTGAAATAATGCAGAGAAGAGTAACAAAGATGATAAAGGATCTGGAGGCTAAATGGTACAATGAATGGTTAAGGGAATAGGTATGTCTAGCCTAATGAAGAGAAAGATTAGGGGTGACATGATACTGTATTTTTCAGAGTATAAGACACTCCAGTATATAAGACACACCTTAGTTTTTGGGGAGTAAAATAAGAAAAAAAAATTCTGTCTCTGCCTACCAGCATCCATCAGTATTCATCTGGCTAGTGTCCTATCAGTGTGGGTTGAGGGCTGTTTGGAAACTGAAACAGTATTTGCTGTGTGAGCAACAAGGAAGGAGACAGAAAGGAGCCTGGGAGTGGTTTAGCTCAACTGTTGTGTACTAAAGCTGCATGCTATGCTGATCTCTGAAACTAAAACTGAAACTGTATTTACTACCTTATTGGAAAATATGCTTTTGGTATTGTATATTTACTTCATGTGTTATATTATATATAAAGAGAAGTTATTGACTTTTTTGATATTTTGCTGAAGTTTAATAAATATAGCTCAAGCTATATTTTTGATAGTGGAACTGCGTAATGGTGTTTAAGCTCGCTCTGCTCGGGTTATGGGAAGGAATTAGGAGTGTACTGGGTGAAAACTAATTCACAATAATTTCCGAAGAATCTGAATTCAAGGTGGGACTTGATTTTTTTTGGCCATGAAAGGACACATGACTGATGATGGATTTGCCCCAGAGGTGAAATCCAGTAGGTTCTGACAGGTTCTGGAGAACTGGTAGTAGAAATTTTGAGTAGTTCGGAGAACCAGCAAATACCACCTCTGGCTGGCCACAGAATGGAGTAGGAATGAAGATTTTGCAATATCCTTCTCCCAGGAGTGGGGAGGGAATGGGGTTTTTGCAGTATCCTTCCCCTACCACGCCCACAGAGCCACATCACTCCCATCAAGCCATACCCATAGAACCAGTAGTAAAAAAAAAAATTGGATATCACCTCTGATTTGCCCCCTCACTTGGCTCAACCTGGCAATCTCCTACAGTAACTCTGCCCACTGCCCGGAATTCAATCCTGACTGGCTCAAAATTGACACAGACTTCTCTCCTTCCAAGGTCAGGAAATGAGGACCTAAATTGTTGGGAGCAATATCCTGATGGTGTAAACTGCTCAGTGGGTGCTGTAAAGCACTGTGAAATGGTATATATAGCCTAAGTGCTATTGGTAATATTAGGTATGATTGCCGCCTTGAGTTATTTATAAAAATAATAAAGATGGGGATAAAAATGTTTTACAAACAGACTGAAGGAGTTGGGTACATGTAGCTTGAGAAAAGAGAATGGACAGAAAATGTGACAGCTGTCCTTCAACATCCAAAAGGACTCACACAGAGGATTGGGAGCATATGCACAGCACACAGTAATGGATTTAAGTTGCAGGGAACCAGTTTCCACCTGAGTGTTAGGAAAGCATTTCATCAATTAGAGAAGGGAAACTGTGAACGTAATGACCTGGACAGGTTGTGCCTCCATTTCATCTAAGGGATGCTTTAACCTGGATTCTGATACTGAGCAGTCCTATATTCTCCTCTAGCATTAGATTCTCTGTTTCTCTGGAATATCCAGCAGCAATGAGAAGATGGTGTCCTTTCTACAATAGTGGCCAAAATTGTGGAAACCTTTTGGGAAAAGTATATTTTTCAGGTTTGATGGCTAATAACATCACTTTTTTCTTTTGGAGTTTCAAGATAATCCTATTCCACTACTGGAATGGCCTGGGAATAGCCCAGACCTTAACCCAATTGAAAACCTATGAAGCCAAATAAAGAAACATATTAGTCAGAAGCGACCCAGCAATAAAACCAGAGATGGGTTTCAGCAGGTTCTGACCAGTTCTGGAGAACCAGTAGCAAACATTTTGAGTAGTTTGGAGAACCAGTAGTAAAAATTCTGACTGGCCTCGCCCCCATCTATTCTCTGCCTCCCAAGTCCCAGCTGATCAGGAGGAAATGAGGATTTTGCAGTGACCTTCCCCTGGAGTGGGGTGGGAATGGAGATTTTACAGTATCCTTCCCTTGCCACGCCTACCAAGTCATGCCACGCCCACCAAGTCACACCCACAGAACCAGTTGTAAAATTTTTTGAAACCCACCACTGAATAAAACCCAGTTAATAGAAGCAATCATTCAATCTTGGTTTCACATTAGAACAGCTGCAGAACTAAAAGACTTGGTTCACTCCATGGGAAGACGTTGTAAGGCCATAATTCATGCTGAAGGTTATCCAACTAAGTATTAAGTGACATGGTGATAATTTTTGTACATCTCATTTTTTTCTACGTGTTTCACTTTTCTGTACTGTATTCTGTAACTCTTATTCTAATAGCAAACCCTTCATCAAAATTAAAGCATTAGATACCTGATTGAATTATCTTTCCATTGATATATAATTTTATGGTACTATTCCAAAAAAAAAAAAAAAAAAAGTGGTGTTATTCGTTTTAGAAAATACATTTTTCCCAAAAGGTTTCCACAATTTTGGCCACTACTGTATATCTATGACTCTTTATACTTCTGGAAGTTGATTGGCCATCGTGGAGTGAAATCCTATGGCTGAGATGCTCTGGAGTCGATATGATTTTTCCTAAGCAGATTCGTTGGCCCAATGGACAAGAAGCATTCTGATCTTGGGGGGGGGGGGGGGGGGGGTTGTGTGAAGCCAAGGCATCCAGATGGGATATCAGGAACAAAGATGTATGATATCAATGCCCCATATTTTAAAAGAATGTCTTGTAAAAAATGGTCTGTTGATGAGATCTGTAGGCTTGTAGAAGTGCTGTCTTTGTTCAGCGCTGGTTTTCATTCAATCCAACCGATGTATCTGTCAGAAGCAAAGATACCTCATCTTCTGTTTGGTCCTCATGAATTCCGAGTGCCTGTGGCCATGCTGGCAACACAGAGGGTTTGTTTTTTTAAAAAAAGGGAAACAACAATTTATGAGAACACAGGGAGGAGGAGAAAGGCAGCACACAAAGAGAGGCCTGGGAGGCAAATGCCAGTCAATTAATCCATATGGAGAACAGAAGGCACTGAGTGGCTGCCATTCAGACGACTGGCCCCTCTGGCCTGAACATCCTATTGCCACCACTGCTCCAGGGCAAGAGCCTGTAATATTACAACTGAGACCCAAGTGTGTGTGTGTGTGTGTGTGTAAGGGAGGCTCCGGATTCGGAGAGATGCCTGCTCCAAGTCTTCCTGATACTGATCTCAGGCGGGAGGGCATCAGGTCCCAGGGCCCATGTTTTCTCTAATAGCTTCCGCAACAGTGCTATTGTCTTGCTGCCATTTCAGTGTGAAATGATGCCCCTGGGTCCTTTTATGGATAAAGACCAATCAAGAGGTTTTAAAACACACAACAGAAACTCTAACCAAACCCTTCAGGCAAAGTGAGCTCGCTCTATTGTCTTGAGTCAAGGCTTTCTCCCATGTGAATAAAACCCCCCCAAAGCACTCCACTCTTCTTCTAAGATCTTTCTACCGGACGGACGTGCCCATATTGCAGACAGTAGCTAGTGGCGATGTTGTAAGACAAGAGGATGTTTTTAATGATTTAGCAGATAACATTAGCTTAGCCTCAAAGCTGGCCTCTCTTCATTAACTCCTTCCTGTGCTTCAAAGCCTTCAGGATTTTGCAGCTCTACTTTCCCTTTCCCTATCAGAATATTCCGATTCTTCTGATGAGGCAAACAGAGAATGAAGTCCTGACTAGCCTAACACATTGGACAATTTGAGGGGTGAAATTTATCAGCATGTCTGAGCAGAAGGCCTCTGTAGACTTCGTAGAATTACTGTAACTTCGTTGCTTGTGTCCTTATAATTTATATTGATATTGATTGTTTCCTAGTATGATTTGATTGCTTGTTGTACCCTATGACTATCACTAAGTGTTGTACCTTATGATTCTTGATGAACGTATCTTGTCTTTTTATGTATACTGGGAGCATATGCACAAAAGACAAATTACTTGTGTGTCCAATCACACTTGGCCAATAAAAAAATCCTCTTCTCTTCTCTTCTCTTCTCTTCTCTTCTCTTCTCTTCTCTTCTCTTCTCTTCTCTTCTCTTCTCTTCTCTTCTCTTCTCTTCTAGAAGCAGATAGCAGAGAAGGCTAACCTGGAACTGGGAATCATCCACTGCTGTGGGTCAATTAGTTTTTTTTAACCTAAGTGTAGAAAATCAATTCTTGAAAGCATGACCCAAGTTGATGGAATCATCATGACACATTTCTTTACAAATTAGATGGAGACGTATACTATACAGAAGTGTATATATATATATAAAATTACATACAAAAGGCATACATTTGGAAAAAGCTGCTAGAATACATTTAAGCTCCATATGAAAGAAAAATGTATTTTCTTGTTGTTGGTTTTTTAATGCTTTACACAGAAATGAAAAGATCAGACAAATGAATTGAAATTGCTGTGGATTTTGCTGACCCTCAAATGTTTCCTTCACAAAGAATTTCATAACATGCTGCCCTACGATAAATAGTTTATGATCATATTAAAAAGGATATGTTTTCTTTGTAAGTCTGTCCCCTCAATGTATTCTCACCCAATAGCAATGTTTTCCATTTCTTTGGATAACAAAAGAAGTTGCACACTTGAAAAAAAAAAGTTTCAGATAATGTTAAAAACCTTCTGCATTTCTTTGTATGAAAGCTGATCTTTTTCTTCTGCTAGTATGGCTTTTTGTAAGTTTTACCCCATTCTGGTACAAAATACAGTAGTGGCCAAAACTGTGGAAGCCTTTTGGGAAAAGTGTATTTTCTAAAGCTAGCTAATAACACCACTTTTTTTTTTTTTTTGGAGAAGTACCATAAAATTATATATCAATGGAAAGATCATTTAATCAAGAATGTAATACAATAACTTTTATGAAGGATTTGCTGTTAGAATAGCAATTACAATATAAAGAAGAAAAGTGAAACACATAGAAAAAACGAGATATAAAAATCAGCACCAAAGAAAAAATGAGATATACAAAAATGATCACCATGTCAGTTAATACTTAGTTGGGTAACCTTTAGCATGAATTACGGACTTACAACCTCTTCCCATGGAGTGAACCAAATCTTTTAGTTCTGCAGCTGTTATAATGTGAAACCAAGATTGAATGGTTGTTTCTATGAACTGGGTTTTATTGCTGGGTCGCTTCTGACTAACAAGTTTCTTTAGTTGGCTCCATAGATTTTCAATTGGGTTAAGGTCTGGGCTATTCCCAGGCCATTCCAGCAGTGGAATATGATTACCTTGAAACTCCCCCCAAAAAAAAGAAAAAAAAAAAAGACAGTGTTATTAGCTATCAAACCTCAAAAATTTGGTTTCCACAATTTTGGCCACTATTGTAAATTGGAAATAAATGAATGAATGGATGGATGAATGAATGAATGAATAAATAAATAAATAAATATTGGATAAGTAAAAAGAAACATAAGTATGTGGACATGCAATATTGATGTTTTGGGGCGTGTTTGCATTGTAAGCTATTTTTGTAAGAAATAAAGAAACTCCCCAAATCGACAAGTGCTTGTATCTCATTCTGAAATGGTAGGTGAAAGATTCCTGGTTTAAATGGGGTTCCTTCATACAGGAAGCACAGGGGCAGAAATATGTTGGGTTTGCAACACATACAATGTCAATGTATTTTTACCCATGTAGTGTGGTTGTAGTATTATTGTTTATAAGCGGTTGCATAAAATCTACTCATACTTGCTAACTCCCCGTCTTGAGCCACATCACCAGCCCTATGAAGGTAGGAAGCCTTAGTGAAGGAGTACAACAAAATGATGAGAAATCCACTTCTTCCCATGCACGTTGATCTTCCTCCATCTATCCATTGGCAGGCTTAAATCCAGGAAGCCCTCTCTGGCACTCACTCAACAGCTGTCTGACAACTTTGACACTGTGGAAAGCCAAATGGGCTGCTGAACACCCAGATACAGGCAGTTGTGTAGATGACCCTACACAAAAGGTGCCAGGTTTTGACCTTCCTGGCTAGCTTTAGTCAACTCTGAACAGGATCCGTACCCAACATGGTGTCTGCCAGGATTCATTATTTTTAAAAAAGTTTTTTATTTTATAGGTAAACAAACATACAATACATAATCAATCATTCAGTGAATCATCTGAGTGTATCTTTTGTGTCTTCTTTTTACTCCTCCAATATCTCAATATTTTCATTACATTTATTATAACATTTCTCCCACATTTATTATTTTTCTATTAATACATTTATCTATCTTCTCTTCACTCATTTCATTATAACATTTCCCTATATATATCTTTCTTCTCTAGCCAATAATATAATTACCTCCATATCTTATAATATTCTAATTCCTCTCTTTCTTTAATTGTCAAAGTCAATCTATTCATTTCTGCACAATCCAATATTTTCTTAATTACTTCTCCCTCTGTAGGGATCTCAGGACTCATTGTTTAAGTGGGGTCTTGTCTCTATTCCTCAGTGTGACTGTGGTGCTCCCTGACAAAATATCCACATTGTGTCCAAATGTCCATCAAGAGCTTACACGGGCCCAATGTCTGATTTTTTTCAACCTAGACCACCCTGTCCTTGAATGGCTGGATGGACTGAACATTAGCATTTGGACTACTATAAGTCCATGTATTTGCCATATGCTAAATAAATAAAAATGAATAAATATTGTTTATCCTTTTTATTTTCTTTACTTTCCCTTTTATTGGGATGATGATGATGATGAAGATGATGACGACAATGGTGATGATTCTGTTGCTTTGCATGTACACTGAGTGCTTCTGTAGCAGAGACAATTTCCTTATGTGTTGAATCACACTTGACCAAATAAAGTTCAATTCAATTTAATATTGTGGTAGTGATTATATCATGGGGTTAGGCACCGAGGAAAAATCTCAGTTCTAGAATATGTGCCACTGTGAGTTCTCAGGAAAGGGAGACAAAAGAGCAAGAGTCCAGAACTTGGAACTGCAAGTATTCGTCAATCTTTTTATTATAAAGTATCCCACAGGGCTGGAGATATTGCAAAATACTGCAAAACAGAAAAGGTTCCTGAAGAAAAAAAGGGAAGCCACAGACTGAAGGAAAAGCCTTCCACATTTTCCTTGCCAGTGGGTCAATGGTGAAATTCCAATTTTTTTACTACTGGTTCTGTGGGTGTGGCTTGGTGGGCGTGGCTTGGTGGGTGTGACAGGGGAAGAATACTGCAAAATCTCCATTCCCACCCCACTCCAGGGGAAGGATATTGCAAAATTTCCATTCCCACCCCACTCTGGGGCCAGCCAAAGGTAGTATTTGCTGGTTCTCCAAAGTACTCAAAATTTCCACTACTAGTTCTCCAGAACCTGTCAGAACCTGCTCTATTTCACCCCTGAAGTGGGTGGAAAAAACAAATTTATTCAAGTTGCTGATTTCTGGAGAAAGCAGCATTCTCCATCTCCCTATCATCATCACATCAGAATTTAGTAATTCATGACATCACAACAAAATGAATGATCTCGTTTGAATTCAGAGATTTCTGATAAAAGAATTATTTTTGCATTTTCCTGTTAATCATGCATCCAATGCTTGTGTTTAAGATAGAGGTTGGCTTAGAATATGAAAATAAGTTCCTTGTGAGATAGATAATTAGCTCCCACTCCATTCAGAAGAAATGATTGAGAAAATGAATGGATTTCTCTGGGATGGATTCTAAGAATTACTGTGGTTGTAAGGGACAGATATTCTTTTATTTCTTCACCTTTTTTAAAAAAAACCCTGTTCTATTGGGACACAGTGGCTCACCGGCTAAGACCCTCAGCTTGTTGACAGAAAGGTCAGCAATTCAGTGGTTCGAATCCGTAGTGCTGTGTAACAGGGTGAGCTCCCGTTACTTGTCCCAGCTTCTGCCAACCTAGCAGTTTGAAAGCACATAAAAAATGCAAGTAGAAAAATAGGGACCACTTTGGTGGGAAAGTAACAGTGTTCCATGTGCCTTTGGTGTTGAGTCATCCCGGCCACATGACCATGGAGACGTCTTTGGACAGCGCCTGCTCTTCGGCTTTGAAATGGAGATGAGCACCACCCCCTAGAGTCGGGAATGACTATCATGTATGTGAAGGTAAACCTTTACCTTTACCTTAATATTTATTAATTGAATGTCCTCTTGCAATTTCAGAGGAATATGATATGGATATTTATAGAATATGACAAAAAAATAAGTCTTGTTCTTCTATGTGATGCCACTTCAGAAACTACTATCTTCCATTGGTTGTTCTTCATCAAGATTTACTATTAGCACTTCCTTCACTCTGGCTTAGTTTTTAATTAATCCATCCTCATTCTTGCCTTATTCTGCACTTTTCTAGCTTCTCTGGATTCTTCCCAAATTGAGGTTCTTTAAATGGAATACCCTACTCAAGGTGGAGTCCAACTAAAGCATAATAAACTGAAAATATTGCTTTCTATGAATTAGAAACTATACTTTTATTGAGTAAGCCCAAAATTACATGTAAAACTAAATACCATCACCACCACTACTACTATAGTAAACTGGAGGCAGCTTGAATTGAACAGCTTATATTACAAAACTTCAGCACCATTGACAATGCATTATGTGTTGCATACATGGAGTGATGTTACTTAGCACAACAAATTTGAGGTCAGGGCTTATGGTAGGCAAAATACGCAGCCTACAAGTAAAAAAAAATCATTAGCTGATTGATTACATTGAAGCAAGCAAAGAGAAGAATATTCACAATTTGCAAAGTAGTAATTCTGGAAGTAATAGAAGTAAAAAAGTCTATGAAAGTGAATTGTTAGAAATTTGCAGTAGTAAAAAATTATTACAGAATAGAATAGAATAGAATAGAATAGAATAGAATAGAATAGAATAGAATAGAATAGAATAGAATTCTTTATTGGCCAAGTGTGATTGGTCACACAAGGAATTTCTCTTGGTGCATATGCTCTCGGTGTACAGAAAAGAAAAGACACTTAACAATGATAGTCATTGGGAACAAATAAGCACTTACTGCACCTACTATTAAACTGCACCTACTATTAAGGGGGGGTGGGGGATAGGAAAATTTGCATTGGTTGGTAGGTGGCAGCATCAATAAAGAAACAGGATGATTAATTTTTGCAGCTCAAGAACACGAATTACAAAAAAAATGTGATGAAATCAAGGATTCCATCTGTATCAAACACTGTATAATGGCAAATGAATATACTGTAAAGAAAAATATGAAAATTAAGATCATATAATTAATGGATGTAACAATTGCTCAGATCAACTACAAAAGTCATTAGTTAGTAGCTACTACAATCCATAGATATCTGACCAAAAATTTCAATCTGAGTTTTCTAAATATGGTATGATCACATTTTTGAAAAAGTTTTTGAAGATGAGATTAAAATGTTATCTAAAACACAGCATGTCACACACTGTATAACAACAGTTGGAAAGAGTAATTATGTGGCAGTACCCAGGAATAGCAGAATCCAAAAAAATAATAACGGGGAAACAATTTAAAATATAGAAACCTAACAATCAATTTACATACATTTTTATAAGAATGAAATATCTTGGTTATATCAACCATGGATTTACAAAAAAAAAAAAAGTCTTGCTTAAGATACATCTGAAGATTTATTTGAATAATTTTTAAGTTAGTAGCTGGAACTCAAATTCCCAAATAAAAACTAATCAAAGAAGTGATTATTTTGAGTTATGACAACAACTTTGAGTTATAACAAATGTAGTTATAATAATAACAACAGGCCTTTTGGATCAATAGCAGTAGCTGTGAGAGGGATCTTGGAATCCTAGTAGACAATCACTTAAATATGAGTCAGCAGTGTGCTGTAGCTGCCAAACAAACCAATACAATCCCAGGCTGCATTAACAGAGAGACAGAATCAAAATCTGAAGTGTTAGTGTTGATTTATAATGCCTTGGTAAGACACTTGGAATACTGCATCCAGTTTTGATCACCACAATATAAAAAAGATGTGGAGACTCTAGAAAGAGTGCAGAGAAGAGCAACAAAGATGATTAGGGGCCTGGAGGCTAAAATATAGGAAGAATGGTTGCAGGAATTGGGTATGTCTAGTCTAGTCTAATTAGAACTGCAGAAAAAACAATTACTACCAACCTGCCTTCCATTGAGGGCCTGTATACTGCATGAGTCAAAAAGAGGGCTGTGAAAATATTTACAGACCCTTCGCATCCTGGACATAAACTGTTTCAACTTCTACCCTCAAAATGATCATGCGCAAAGCGTGTGCATGAAGAGAATCAGTGGTAACGCCAGTTGGAACCCACCACTGCCCCACTCATGTGAATGTCACAAGGGTTGTGAGCGCTCATGGCCACACTTGTGGCCCCACTTGCATGAACGTCGCTGCGAGCATCATAGATACTCACAACCCTACTTGCATGAGCATTGTGGGCCCTCCGGCTCCACTCGTGTGAGTGTTGTCGCAGGCTCTTGTGCCTCCACTTGTGCAATTGCTCACAACCTACTCGCGGAAGCAATGGGTGTTTGAGTACACACACATGTGCTCAAGCCTACCCCTCCCACAAAACCATCCCCTCTTTCTTCCCTCCCTCCACTCCAGGCCGCTAACCCTGATTGCCCTCTCTTTGCTCTTTACTACATTGTGAATTCAGTGCCATGAACAAGGACCTGCTTGATTAAATGTTGCTTGATACCCTACTTTGATGTCTAGGTACTGAATGCTTCCCAGGAGGGCTTCCAATCTACAGTAAATGCATGTGGCGGATGACACAGAATAGCCTAGGAGTAGAATGAATGCCTGTGTAGTGGCAGTGGCACCTTGGCTAAGCCATTGCCTCTCCTCACCCCACCTTGATAGCCTGCATTAGAATTCTAGCCAGAAGGCAAGAGTGATAAAGCAAGAACTCCCTGGAAATAATTCACACTAACTTGTTTAAAAGGAGCAAATGGGTTTAATTATTAGTTACAATCTTGTCAATAATTATCACCCCATCTGTGGGTAATAAATGAGAGTTTCTCACAGACTACATCATTACAGTTTTAGAACACCAATGGGGTGCATTAAAGTGCTGAGGGAAACATTGATCTAGTATAAAAATGCTTTTTACATGCACAAGTCAAGCTTACCAACTTATTATCCCTTCTGTTGACCAAAACCATTCTGTATGTCATTCCCCCATAACAGAGTCTCTTCTCCAGCTCTATGGTTGTGTTGGCACGTCTCTCTTTTCAGAAATTATAAGCAATGCTGAGCTATCCTTATGCTAGCTTATTTCTGAGAGGAAGACCATTTGTGTAAGTCGTGTAAGAATGCTTCATCACATATAATTCACTGTGTAGGGCTCTTATGCGAAGTTCTCAGGAACATTATTGGTAGAAGAGAGACACTCCACTTTTCGTGGTATGTTTTATGTGTTGAAATACATTGTTGGCCTAAAAGAGCAGGAAGTAGAGTAAGAAATGACACAGTAATACTCAGTCAAGACATTTTGTCACCTAAAGTAGTATGACATAAATCTTCAACACTAGATGATACTTCATTCAATTCAATATACTCCACACATAATACATGCTAATAAGTAAGGTGTTGCTTATTTTTTTATTGCAATAATATAGGTGTTGTGGTCCACCAGCAACCTGCGGACCTGGCAGTGGAGTTGGACAATGGGCCAGTCGGAGGAGGCTGGGGAGGACAATGGGCCAGTTTTGGAGTCAGGGGAAGGCCCGGACAAGGGCTCTGCATTGGAGGCAGAGATAGGGCCAGGGCTATCTGGGAGCGATGCACGGACTCTGGAGCCTCCAGAGGTGGACAGCAGAGGGGCAGAGGAACAGGAGGAGCCTGTTCCTAGTGCACATATGAGAAGAGCTGCTAGAAGGCAAGAGCAGCTGAAGAAAAAAGGACAACTCAGGAGTAAGGCCAGAAGATGATTGGCCACTCCCATAAGGCTTAAAATAGCAGCAATGAGCCATTGAGTTCTTTGTAGAAAAGCAATGTTGATTCCAGTGCTTCTTGTCAGCATCTCTTGAACTTTGTGGAGGTTTTGCCAAGAAAAGCCTTTGGCAGGTTGCCAAAGACATCAAAAGTTGGTGATAAGGCCGAGGGATTGGTTATGAAGAATTTGTTTTGGACTAAGCTGAGAATGAATGAATTCTCAGCTGTTTTAATAAAATAAGTTTGTTCAGGATTGAATTGTGTTTGGTAATCACTACTTGGGACTCAGTCACAATAATAGCAATATGGTTACTCCTCTTGAAGTCTTTATCTCCCTGCCTTCAACTGGTACTTTCTTCCTTCCTTGGCCGTGCTTATCAGGTACAGGGATGAGTAAGGTCTATGGAGATTCTCAGTCATCCAAGTCATGGTTGTCCCAAAGGTGCTTTTTCAAGAGGCACTGGTCTTTCTTGTTTTTCTTTGAGATGTTTCACTTCTCATCCAAGAAGCTTCTTCAGCTCTGACTGGATGGTAAGAACCCATCTTGCTTTCTTATAGCATTCTGAGTCTCAAAAGCCAGTTGACTTTCAGGTCAGGAATTGGTTTCAGTGAGTACAAACTCTAATCTTTAAAAATGCAGAGAATTATGAAGGTTCAGGAGAAGAGCAAACATAGCACCAATATTCCAAAAGAGAAAAACAGAGGGCTTGGGAAACTACAAACCAGGCAGGAGGCTAGAACAGATTTTAAACAGCAGATCTACAAGAATTTAGAAAAGGATGCTGCCTGTACATGGAACACTCATGGATTTGTTAAAAAAACAACAATTCAGAGTAGAGCTACCAGGATAGCTAGAGGATTAGACCCAAGTCCGATGATCACAGGCTGAAGAATCTGGACATGTTTTTATCTTGCAAAGGTAAATACAAGAGAAGATCTGATAGTGGTCTGTAAATATCTAAAACGGGGTGGATGGACATGCATTTTCTCAAAACTGAGAGCAAGGCAAGGATAAAAAAACCCGAAATTTAAAAAATGAGATTGAGTTTAGTTTAGTTTAGTTTTATTGAATTTATATACTGCCCTTCTCCCCAAAGGGACTCAGGCGGTGAACAGCCGAAAATTAAAACAACATACAATAAAAAAGTTAAGATACCTAAAAATAAATTAAATTAATCGGCCTCCCAATTTAAAATCCCAAGCTATACAAATTAAAAACTAACCCCTAAAACCTATTCAGGCCAGGCCAGCTTGTTGAAATAAAAACGTCTTCAGGGCCTTACGGAAAGTGCGGAGATCTGGGATCAATCGTATCCCGGGAGGTAGCTCGTTCCAGAGGGCGGGTGCTCCCACATCCTAAATCTTAGGAAGTAATTTTTTACATTAAAAGTTGTTCGTGAAATTAGTTATTTAGTGTAAGGCAGGGCTGTCAAACTCATTGGCTTTCAACTCGGAAGTGCCTATAAAGTGCCTCTGACATGAATGGGGTGGGGGATCATCAGAGGTGGCATTCAGCCGGTTTGGGCCAGTTCAGGCAAACAGTAGCAGAGATCGCGGGTGGGCCTATGCCATCCTATTTAGGTACGGTTTTGAGGCCAGGTGCATGCGCGGAAGACACACATGAGAGCAAAGTGCATGGGTGGAAGGCCGGGTGCATGCCAGTGGTGGATTGCTCCTGGTTCTGTCCGGTTCTATAGAACTGGTAGTAAAATTGGGAGGCTTCACCCATCCACCACAATGTCATTATAGATGATCTGTGCATGCACAGAAGTGCGTGCACTCCCGATGCGAACCAGTAGTAAAGGTAAGTAGAACCCACCCCTGGCACATGTGCAGAAGGTGCGCACACACGAAGCAAGCATGCACACACATGACAAACTGGTAGCAACAAAATGTGAAACCCACCTCTGAGGACCACCACCTAAACTGCCTCTCTTATTCTAATGCATGAGCCAAACAAAAAGAAACATAAGTAAGGCAAGATAGAAGGTAATCAAAATATTTTCCTAGTTGTAGAATCTAGAACTTTACACATGTATTACACAATAATCACACAATTAATAGTGTCATTCTTTAATATGTTATTAGAGTCAAATCATTTATTTCCTTATTTTACAGAAGAAGAAAATAATGTAGTCTGTACCCCTCAAATCCCATTCCAGCCTGCATGCCACCAAAGGGATGTTAGAAGTTGAACTCTGGAGAACTGCAACGTCTCATCTGAAATGCTAGGATAGGAAAGGAATTCTGGGAGAGCAAAGGAAGGTATCAGTTTCCCATTTCAACTGAAACATAATAGAGAAGAAGGGAATGCAATTATTCATGCTGGAATGCCGCCAAAGTGCTCTGTTAGAACTATCCTCCTGTTTCAAAGCAGGTCACAGAATCTTTAATAACCTACTATTATGTTCAAAACAATCAAAGCTACATTCTGCATCTTCCAAAACAACAACAACTATTACGGAAGCTTCATCGAGAGGAAGAAGATGTAGATAAAACTTAAAATTCATTGTTTTTTTTAAAAAACACCTGGTGTATTTTAGTAGGGGGGAAATATCTATATTTCCCCCTCCTAAAATGCTCTGTTTTTTTAAATGTCTTTCCCCAGTTAAAACTAGGAAATATTGTGTTATTTCTCTTCTCTCCATAAAATTGCATCTGAAAATGAGATTTTAAGCTCATAGAGCATATTTAGGACTGAAAAGACATTTCATATACTGTATGGGGTTTTTGAAAAGACAAATACCCTATTTCCCTGAAAATAAAACATCCCCTGATAATAAACCCAATTGGGCTTTTGAGTGCATGCGCTAAAATAAGCCCTCCCTGAAAATAAACCCTCCCCAAAAATATTTAAACGCATACGCAGCCGGTTCCCGCCATTTCCTCTGTTTAGGGTTAGGGAGAGAGAGCTGGAAATCAAGTAAGACGGCAAGAGGAGCCCCGTCTCGCTCCACACGCCCCAAAATAATAAGACCTCCCCGAAAATAAGGCCAAGTGCTTATTTCAGCGTTAAAAAAAATATAAGACAGAGTCTTATTTTCGGGAAAACACGGTAATCTGTCTTGAATGGCCAAGGTGCCCATTACTGATTGTAGCCATAAACTTGAAACCAGCCAAGCTGAAAGAGCCAATGTGTGAAACTGGCTTTTGTTTGCAGCCCTCAGATCAGAAGCTTTTCTTTCTCTTTTTCCTATGAATGTAAGTGCTATACTGGATCAGACCACAAACACACTTTTCTTAAAGCAACCATTCAGAGGCCCATAGCAAGGCCAGCATAGGACTCAAATCTATACACAGTGCCTCAAGCTCCTGAAATTAAAACATAATCATCCTGAGTACAGGTCCTTGCATCTTGCATTTTGAATAGTGCATTCAGTTTTGGTCGCCACGATATAAAAAAAGATGTGGAGGCTCTCCTGTGCGAGCTGCACTGGTGCAGTTCCCGGTGCAGTTCAAGGTGTTGGTTACCACCTTTAAAGCACTCCATGGCTTAGGGCCCGGATACCTACGGGACTGCTTTCTGCCACCAATAGCCTCCCACTGACCAACACGCTCCCACAGGGTGCCGTTGGCAAAACAATGCAGGCTGGCGACCCCCAGGGGGAGAGCCTTCTCTGTGGGGGCACCCGCCCTCTGGAATGAACTACCCCCTGGGATACGTATGATCCCCAATCTCTGCACCTTTCGGTGGGCCCTAAAGCCCTGTTATTTCAACAGGCTGGCCTGGCTGACTAAAAAAAAAAAATTGAATGGGATATTTTAAATTATGGGTTTTTAACTAAGAAGGCCAAATTTGTTTAATTATATTTTAAATGGGTTTTAAATGTTGTAGGGTTCATTGTTATGTTATGGCTGTACGCCGCCTCGAGTCCCTTGGGAGAAGGACGGTATATAAATCTAAATAATAAACAAACAAACAAACAAACAAACAAATCTAGAAAGAGTGCAGAGAAGAGCAACCAAGATGATTCAGGGACAGGAGGCTAAATCCTATGAAGAACGGATTGCTGGAACTGGGTATGTCTAGTTTAGTGAAGAGTAGGACTAGGGGAGAGATGATAGAAGTGTTCCAATATCTCAGGGGCTGCCACAAAGAAGAGGGAGTCAAGCTATTCTCCAAAGCACCTGAGGGTAGGACAAGAAGCAATGGGTGGAAACTAATCAAGAGAGAAGCAACTTAGAACTAAGGAGAAATTTCCTCACAGTTAGAACAATTAATCAGTGGAACAACTTGCCTCCAGAAGTTGTAAATGCCCTACACTGGAAGTATTTAAGAAGATGTTGGATAACCATTTTGTCTGAAGGGTTTCAGGTAGGGTTTCCTGTCTAAGCAGGGGGTTGGACTAGAAGACCTCCAAGGTCCCTTCCAACTCTGTTATTCTATTCTATTTTCTGCTTCCTATGAATGTTAGTCACTAGCTTTACATTCTGGGATAACAAGATCTTTTATTTGCTTTGAATCCATCCATCACTCAGCCTGATTGAATGATAGTCCATTATGAAAGTAAGCGAATAACACATCCCCTTTCATTTTTTCCAAACAATGAATAACATTTCCATGGCTCTATCAAGTTACCTATTACCTACTCTTTTTTCAGCTATAAAGCCTCCAGTATAATATCCTTTCATTAAAGGGAAGTGGTCCCAGCTTTTTTGATAAGTTTGACTGCCTTATTTTGGTTTAGAACTACTACAACAATATCTAATATTACAAATATGGCTTTAGCCTAGATTTGAGCATTATGCGACATTATAATATTAGCAGTTCTATTTTAATACTCTTTCCTTAATATCCTCCATGAAATATTTTTTTTTCTCTTCTAAAGCACTCAGAAATTATGGGATGTTTCAGATTCATGTTATTTGCATCTAACCAGCACGCTCCGCAATCCGTTTTAACTGAGGTGATAATATTTCAACTTTTGAAAAAGAGGCCATAGGGATAGCCTAGGCAATTTGCATTTCATGTGGCATCTAATTTAATAAGGCTCCCTATTGCAGGGAAACTGCAAATGGTGTTTCAGTAGAGCAATCTGGACCTAAAACTTTATTTCAGAATTCAAAACTTTTGCCATGTTTATTATAGTTTCTGCCACTTAAACCAAGTTTATTACATAATTGTTGGTTCTCTTTCACTGAGAAAAAAAACACTGAAAAGGAGTTTAGAGTCTTTTAGCCCAACTCCCGGATTTCTGCAGGATCTTGTGGAGTGTCTCTGAAGTTTGTCGTCAAGCCTTATTTGGAAGGCAAGCTCAGTAATTTCTGGGGCAACCAGTTTGACAGGTTGATATAGTCAAAAGTTCGTCCTGACCTCTAGCTTGAACTTACCTCTTGCACTTTAAGGTTCTGATCTCATCCTGAGAGGCAGTAGAAAATACACACTCTTTTGTATTACAACCTTCAAATGTATCAAGATTAGCTTAGACTCTACTATCTCCTCCCGTTCTCGTCTGTTGGCTAAACATACATAATTCCTGTCTAATAAGATTTGGTTTCTTTACCATTCATCATCTTAGTGAACCTTTTCTGAACTTTCTCCAATTTGTCACTGTCCTTTTTGAACTATAGTGCCCAAAATTGGGCAGAGGCCTCCAAACGGAGTCTGGCCAGGGCAAGTCTGAGGAGAGGGGGGTTCAGCCAGTATATTGTTCTGGGGCCCATGGAGCTCAAAGGGAGCCCATGAAGAGGATTTTTTTTAAAAAAAAAATTACAAAATCAAAATTTTAAAAAGAAAAACAATATTGGATATATATTTCATACTCTAGACTTTGTGTGTATAGCAAAACCGACTTATAGCCTTGTTTGACATAACCTTTATTAATCTGAAACTCAATGAACAGTTATTCATGTAATTTATTGAATTTGGATGTCCATGTGGATGTCACACACTTCATTTGTGTGGAAATGGTCTTTGGGTCTCTGTCACGCATGCGTGGGGAGTGGGATGCATGTGGGGGGATCGGACATGCATGCACGGGGGGCGGGGGAGCATATTAGTCTTGATCAGCTTTTAATAATCCTCTCAGTCAGGGGTGGGTTCTAATTACCTTCACTAGCGGTTCACAACGGGATCAAGCACCAGGAAGCTTCTGTGCATGTGCAGATTGCCAATGATGACATCCGGGACAGTGGGCAGGGCCTCCCGTGGGTTTTACTACCGGTTCTTGTGAACTGGTCTGAACAGGGGGCAACCCACCACTGCTCTTGGTGGCCCTGGGCCAGGGCAGAATAGAATGGAAGAATTACTTCAATTTTCTGGATTTTATATTGCTGTTAATGTACTCCAAGATAGCATTTGCCTTTTTAGCAGCTGCATCACACTGCTGCTTCATATTTGTGGTTGACAGGAGCACTCACGTCCTTTTCATATGTACTACTCCTGGGCTAGGTATTCACCATCCTATACTTTTACTTTACATTTCTCCTACTCTGATGCAGAATTTTACATTTGCCCCTGTTAAATTCCATGCTGTTTATTTCAGCCCACTGCTCATGTCTGTTAGGATGAAAGAGAACAAGTTTCAAAAAGCGTAGTAGCCAGCCTTCCCAATTTTGCATTGTCTGCAAACATTATGATTGTCACCTTAATTTTGCTTCATTCAAAATACTGGTGAAGTGTTGAACAGCACAGGGACCAAGGGCAAAACCCTGGGGCGTACCAGTTAATACTTCCTTTCAATCTGAAGCACCCTTAGCCAATTCTGAGTCCATCGTATAGTAGCATCATCTAGCCCATATTTTCATTTTGTAATTCTGATAAAGGCTTTGTTGATTTTGAAATTTCTGGATATTTTTCCCATGGTCAGACAAACATGAACATAATTAAAAGAGGATATGTTTGAGAAAAGGGATGTGGTGGCTCAGTGGCTAAGATGCTGAGCTTGTCAATCGAAAGGTTGGCAGTTCAGCTGTTTGAATCCCTAGTGCCGCATAATGGAGTGAGCTCCCATTACTTGTCCCAGCTTCTGCCAACCTAGCAGTTCGAAAGTAGAAAAATAGGGACCACCTTTGGTGGAAAGGGAACAGCGTTCTGTGCGCCTTTGGCATTTAGTCATGCCGACCACATGACCACGGAGACGTCTTTAAATAGCACTGGCTCTTCAGCTTTGAAACAGAGATGAACACCGCCCCCTAGAGTCAGGAATGACTAGCACATATGTCCGAGGGGAATCTTTACCTTTACCTATGTCTGAGAAGGTCTGGAGTACTATAACTACCTTAACAGTTTTCCCAAATAAAATAATTCTGCTTATCTTGGCCTACAAAAGATTAAGCAATTAGAATTGGACGGGGCCATTGAGGCTTTGAAGTTCCTCTGCTTGGATACAGAGAGCCCCACTACATCTTTAGTCTCTAATTCTGTTGTTGAATAGCTCATCCTTGGCTGCTTTTGAGAAGTGAATGAGTAAAACATTCATTGTTCCTCTTTGCCTCATATCTAGCTAGCTACACATCTTTCAGATGAATGAAAAGACTATCAGAGAACACAGTTCAGAAAACCATAGTTGTTTCCTATCTTTTTCTCCTTTTCAATAGTGTCCAATTCTTGGGGACTGTCTTGACATGGACCAGAGGTTTCAGCAGGTTCTGACCAGTTCTGGAGAACTGGTAGCAGAAATTTTGAGTAGTTTGGAGAACCGGTAAATACCACCTCTGCCTGGCCCTGCCCCCATCTATCCTCTGCCTCCTGAGTCCCAGGTGATTGGAGGAAATGAGGATTTTGCAGTAACCTTCCCCTGGAGTGGGGAGGAAATGGAAATTTTACAGTATCCTTCCCCTGCTAAACCCACCAAGCCATGCCCACAGAACTGGTAGTAAAAATTTTTGAATCCCACCACTGACATGGACCTGCAGTTTTCTTGGCAAGGTTTGTTGAAAGTTGTTTGCCATTGTCTCCTTCCTAGAGGTGACAAGAAGAGACTGACCTACGGTCACCTAGTTACGTTTGTGCCTAAGGTAGGACTAGATCTCATAGTGTCCGGTTTCAAGCTTGATGTCTTAATCACCACATCAAAACGGTTCTCACCTGTTTCATGTAGTATTTGTCTTTTTCATTAGCACCTGACCTTCAGGATGACATATTTATTAAGAACTCTTGCACTGTAACTCCACTATTAACTTAAGGCTTCCTAAACCTATCTGTGAAATTACAGTTTTGACTAATTGGTTTAATGCAGAGTTTGGATCTCCCCTTTTTGTATGAACATATGTAGCAATTTGATATTCTCAAAAACATGTCTGTTGGGAAGCTCATTCTTCCCAATGTTGTGTTGGCACTTGCCACAACAATGTTGTGTTGTGGCACTCGCATTACACTTGTGTCAGAAGCACTGAGGCACTTCTGGTTTGAATGGATTAGCCCAGCAGTCTCCAAACTTTATGGATTGGCAGCCCTGTGGGAAGGGGAGCCAGCCTGCGTAAATTGAACTTCACATGCATGCTGGCCCACCACTCACACAAGTCGAGCTCCACGTGCACCGGCTTGCCGCTTGTATAAGTCGAGCTCTGAATATGCACGCATGCGCCAGACAGCTGCTCATGTGGCCTGATTCTGAACAAGCTATGGCCTGATAGTGGACGGTGGCCTGGAGGTTGGGGACCCCTGGATTTGCCAATGACATCACCATTGCCTGGGGAATGCCCAATTGGGGCCTCATTTCATGTCCCTGGCAGGAGCTGGAGCAAAGGATAGGAGTTCACCCCACCCTATGGCAGCACTCGGGTCTCGAATGCAGACTTTTGAGCACATGGCAATAAGGCCAAGCACTTGTTTCAGGGTTCAAAAAAAAACCCCAAAAAACAAAAAAACACCACAGGGTTTTTCTGTATCTGGAACAAACATTAGATCATCTCCTCTGTATTTTTTCAGGCTCATCCCTGAAAACCCTTTTGTTTTTTAAACATTTCTCTAGAAAGAAGGATCTCTTAAAAACATTTAATGTATTATTGATAGAAGGGCAGCAATTTCAATTTTGTTCTTAATCATTCTTTTCATCTAATGAGGCCTTTTCTTAGGGGCCTGATGGTTGATTTTTAGTTTTCTGCCTTCTAATAATATAGCTTAACATTATCTTTTAAGAGTTTACTTCGGGTTCATTTTAGAAAAGTTTTTATTTATTTATTTATTTATTTTTCATTTTAGAAAAGTAATAGATCACTGCCTAGCCATTTGATTCTTGTGATCTATGTAGTAATCAATACGGTTTGGGATGGAAGGACCAAAACTATCTGAATGTCTTACAATGAAATATACTTGTTACATTTTGTTGTTGTTGTTGTACCACTATTCTTACGTTTGATTTTGCACAATGTAAATTTGACATAATCATAGGTTGCTATGGTTTAGGCTGTATGTACAGAAAAAAACTATGGGTTGTAAATGTTTGGGGAAATTCCTACAGAAAAAAAGAGAATTTCTCTTAGCCTAATCAAAATAAACAAATAAAGTTATATAGTCTGTTAAAAAACAAATAATAATTCTTGGATGGATTAATCTGGATCCAATTCTTTATTTGTGTTCAATTTATTAGTAAAGCCTGAGATCCTATTTTTTGTCTTTAATATTTACCTCAGGAACATGATCTTTCCTGAAAATACCAAGTCAGAAGAAGAGCATCTGTGAAAAAAGCATGTCTTTTGTATCTGAAGATCTGGAAATGATATTGGTATCATTCCCAGTAGAGTGGTGGAACCTATTTCAAGGAGTATATTTCATTTCTATCATAGTTTAAGAATGGATGTTAGACCTTTTCATTTTCCCCTCCTCATCTACTGTGCCATGTCTTCTTAGATTGCAACCATGAGAGCATTTACTGTCTTGATTTTATTTTTATGGAAGTTGCTTTGGGAGCTTTTGGGCTGAAAAGCAGGATACAAACATAGGAGAAAAGCTAAACAGATTTTGAGCAGCTGCCTCAATTTTAGTATGATTTTTAAAAAAATGTTAAATGTGCCTGTGGGTACTTTCATTCCACTCCCAGTTCCTCAAGAACAGTATAAAGGAGATCTTACTCATTTTGTGTTGAGAAAGGCGGTTCTTCCAATTTTGAGTGATTTTTGTGTTGTTAGTTTTAAGATGGTCTCTGACTGAAATATTAATAATGTTCACTGAACAAAATGAAACTGAAGTTTTATATTGTATAAATAATAAAAGATAAAGATAAATATTATATAAAATAATGTTAATAATAAAAATGTTATACTAATGCCAAATATTTGAGTTCTGCAAAACTTTTGCTGAAGCTAAACTTCTCTTTCAAGACAACTTCAACTCCTGGTGACTTCATGGATATCTCTATTTGGTTTGCACCATTATGAAAGTGGGTTAATCTTTGTTTTCTTCTAGACAGTTTTGCTGATAGAACTGGGATTCTCTGTAAATATTTATTTACTATGGAATTTTTATAGTTACATAGTAAATAAATAGTAGGACCCAGGTACTTACGAGACCGCCTTCTGCTGCCGATAGCCTCCCACCGGCCAATATGCTCCCATAGAGAGGGACTCCTCAGGGTGCCATCCGTCAAACAGTGTCGACTGGCGGCCCCCAGGGGGAGAGCCTTCTCTGTGGGGGCACCTGCCCTCTGGAAAGAATTGCCCCTGGAGATACAGATGATCCCTGACCTACGCACCTTTCGCCGTGCCCTCAAGACGCTATTGCTCCAACAAGCTGGACTGGCCTAAACATGATTTTTAATTGGGGTTTATTTTTTAATGATTAGGGCCAAATTGTTTAATATGTTTTTAAAATTGCTTTTAAATTTTGTATTGGGTTTGTTTTATTGTTGGCTGTGCACCTCCCTGAGTCCTTCGGGAGAAGGGCGGTATAGAAATTAATTAATAAATAAATAATAATAATTACAGTAAAATATGAGCAGTGTACAACATTTGACACTGGTAAATACTTTATATAATAACACAATAATACCTATACAACAATAAATATCTTTATTCTATTCTACACTCTACTCTACTCTACTCTACTCTACTCTACTCTACTCTACTCTACTCTACTCTACTCTACTCTACTCTACTCTAGCAAAGAGAGGACCTCTTGCAAAAGAAGGCCCATTTTTGTGCCCCATCTGGATAGGAGTAAGGGGGACCCCTCCCTTCAATAGTCATGCTCTGCTAACATATATTACATGTGTAGATTTGAGGTCTTTAAAAAAAAAACCCGGGCCCCAAATCATATACTGCTTTCAAGATTATAACAAGCATCTTGAACTGTATTTAGAAGCACATGGAGTGTCTATATTTTTTGTATTATTTATTAACTAAAGCATAAAAAGTCCATAATTGTGCAACAGCTGAATGTTGCAGAAGTTCATCAAGGACAGCCCTATGTAGAACAAATTATAGTAGTCCATCTGAGAAGTGAAAAGTGTTTAATGAGTGTACTCAGTACCTTCTAATGGGGAAAGGCTGCAACAACGGTTGTGCTCCTCACATTTCATTCATGAAACTGAGAAGTGGTTTCTATCATATACCTCATCCTGAATTCAGACTGCCGGAATCCCCAGGTAATCAGGGTTTTTTTTAAAAAAATTGCCACTCTACAATCTTCTTCCCAAAAAGGTTGAAGACAGTTTAATAGTTATCCCAATTTACAAGGTCCAAAGTGGGTCTCTTCTTGAAGAGGAAGTAAATCAGGTCCTCTTTTAAACCAGCTGGCAACATCGCTTCATCTCTCTCAAATTACATCATGGCAACCTTTCCTCTTACACTTCTGAACCAGGATAAAGTTGGCCAAGTACTTTTAATCAGTGGTGAAATCAATTTTTTTTACTACCGGTTCTGTGGGCGTGGCTTGATGGGCGTGACAGGGGAAGGATACTGCAAAGTCTCCATTCCCACCCCACTCTAGGGGAGGGATACGGCAAAATCCCCATTTCCTCCCCACTCCTGGGGGAAGGATATTGCAAAGTCTCCATTGCCACCCCACTCTGGGCCTAGCCAGAGGTGATATTTACTAGTTCTCCAAACTACTCAAAATTTCCGCTACCGGTTCTTCAGAACCTGTCAGAACCTGCTGGATTTCACCCCTGCTTTTAATCAATTTAGGCTTGGATTAGTGATCTCTCTCTCCCTCCCTCCCTCCCTCCCTCTCTCTCTCACACACAATCCAGTTCCTTTCTGCTTTTTCCCAAATTTCAATTGTGGATGAAATTTGTGCAAGCTAAAGTGGCTGTATTCACACAAGACTTTTAATCAGGCCCACCCTTAAATTATTTAATTAGACTCGATTAACAGTACTTTTTCAAATGGTTAGCATGTTGTGCAAACCTAGTCTGCTTGATTAGTTTATGGTTCAATGAATTTGAAATCCAGAAAATATACTAATTAAATAACCAGGTTGCTCTGTCCCCTTAAGATGCTTTACCTCGTCAACCACTAAACTGATCATTTATGGGGAGGGGGGCATGGGGGTGATGGAGGTGGCTGGCTACAAATAACACTGAATCAAGGCCACCATTTGCAGAACCACTGCCTGTCTTCTCTAAGGAATTCTGGTCTGCCTTCCTTAGGCCAAGAACTATCATTATCATGGCATCATTATCATAATTTAACCAAAGGTAAATTTGGGCATTCGTATATGGTACAGCAGCTCATTGATGCTTGGTAGTGAGTTCTATAATGCTGGATCTTTCCACCTATATCCTCCATATCTATGAAGATACTCTATCATCCAGGTCATTGTTTTCCCAAAGGTGCTTTTTCAAGAGGCAACTGGACTTCCTTTGTTTTTCTTTGAAGTTTTGCTTCTCATCTCATTGAACAAAGACTTGCAAGAAAAGTCAAAGGTAATTTTTAAAAAGTTTCTTTCAACATATTAATAACAAGAAAAAAGTCAAAGAAACAGCAGGTCCGCTAAAGAGAGAAGATGGCAAGGAAATAACAGGCAGCAGGAGAAAGTAAAGCTGCTTAACTCATTCTTTGCATCAGTCTTCACGCAAAAAGAAATGATAGGCCAAAGTATCAAAAAAAAAAACCCTACTGTAAAAGACAAACTAGAAATAAAAATTAATATAAGCAAGAAAATGGTAAGAGAACACCTATCTGACCTTGATGAATATAAATCATCGGGACCTGGAAGATTACATCCCAGAGTTCATTTTAGCTTCTTCATTTTTTAAAAATTAGGTCTATTTTGTGGTTCCACCATTTCTTGTTTGCAGGCAAATATTTCTTGCAGATCTTCCAATGCACCATTGCTGCTATCTTGTTGTATTATTATTTGTAGTCTATCTGTGAGATCTTCTTGCAATAACTAATTAGGTGCTCTACTTCAGCTTCTTTTCAGAAGTGACACTTGCTATCTATTGTAGTCCTCTCAATTCTGGCTTTATATGCATTTGTTCTTAAGACTTGGTCTTGTGCAGTGAGTATTATCCCCTCTTTCTTCAACTTTCCTGCTCTTAGTCATCATAATTCTTATTGTTATGGTGGTAAACATGTTTAATATTCCCATTTTCCACACAATGACAACCCGATGAGTTGGACTAGGTTGAGAGAGAGTAACTGGCCTAAAGTCACCCAGCTGGCTTTCATATTTAAGGGAGGAGTCATGGCTCCATCAGATCCCAGTTCAGAGGAGGAGGAGTTGGAACCGGGGCTGTCTGACAGGGAGGACATGGTCCTCTCCAAATGAGTGGAGAGTCCAGGGGCTGAGGACAAGGCAACCCCAAGGCTGTCTGGCAGTGGGAATGAGGGGGGGCAGCCAACCTGGCAGATAGCTGACTGCAGAAGCAGAGCAGCTGCACAGAGCCAGCAGAAATGATAGACTCCAGACCACTTCCAATGAGGAACAGCTCCCTCCCACACCCGATCCCCAGATGAGGAGAGCAGAGTGAAGAGAGGCACAGAGGAGGTCAGCGAGGCTGCTTGTGAGGAAGCAGCCCCACCCTTCCTCACAAGGAACAGCTGGGGAAGGGTGATTCAACTGAATGCTAGGGAAAGGTGTGCTTGTTGAGAATACAGCTCATTTTGATGTGCCCTTCCTGGCTTCCCTGGATCCAGTTCCTTGAACTTTGGATTGTGTTTTTGGACTCTGAACCTTGGACTCTTGTGGATTTGGACTCAGGTCTCAGAATTCCCACTCTTGGACTGTGTTTTGGTTACTTGGAATTCTAGACTAGTTGGTATTGTTACCTCCCTCTTCAGTGGTGGGCTTCCATACTGTAGCAACCGGCTCGGCCAGCACTGGAAATGTGCACGTGCGCCATCCGCGCATGCATACAGCACCACAAAACATGGCAATTCACTCGCATACACTGTCCACACATGCATGTGACATGCAACAACATGAGCAATTCTCTCATGCGTGCCGTCCACGGATGCATGCAGCATCAAAAACACAGTGATATAGGATGGGATTGCACTCAGGTTGCTACTACTGGTTCGCACGAACTGGTATGAACCGGCTGAATACCACTTCTGTCCCTCTTGCCTCTTGGGTTCGGTTGGGACTTAGTTTGTGAATCCAGAGTGAGGAAAAACTGAGGGCTGGGGAGGAGCTTCACTGGCACCATTGGTGGGTCATTTGTCACTGTGATAAGTGAGCAATAAACAGACCGTCCTTAACCTCTGCCTTGACCGCGTAACTTGGGTCAGAACAGAACTAAAATATACAGCCTCCTAGTTTCTAGCCCAGCATCTAACTCATGATATCACACTTCACCTTTATACCAAGCAACATATTAGATTAGAAATAAAAGCCTTTTGCACAGGTGCAGTCATCTATATTTTTAACCACCATTATTTTCTATCACACAGGAAGAAAACAAATTATCATCATGAGGTTTGCATATTGAACCAAATCAAACCCCACTTGCAAATTTTAAAATCTATGCTCTAACTCAATATGAATACAGTGAGGCTGGTGATACAGCTATTTAAATTATTGGAGAATTCACCCAGAGTACCAAGTTTGTATTTATAGTAGTGAGATACAGATCAAGAATTTTTCATGGCTGAAATTATGCAGTGAATGATTCTGAGTAAAGTGTTGACGTGAGGGAACCGTTACTAAGACAGCCAACAAGAGGAGAGGAGGCAAAAGTTGCTGGAAAAACAGCAAAACAAATTATGAATTACTCGCCTAGCTGGATTGTTTAACCATAATTCAAATGTACAAAGTGCTTTAGTAAACATGGGATTTTTAAAAGACAAGAATGAGCTGGGCAGCATCCAGTTCTGAGTAACCTGGATTATTCCTTGCCTTTATATATAATTTCAACCTGAAAACATTAATAATGTTTTGTGCTTAATTATTATTTTTATACAGCATTAAACACATCCCTGAGTAAACCTCTTAATATTCCCGCTATATTGTGCAACAAATGTGCTTTTGTATGCTAGAGTGATTGCTTTTTTTTTTTCTTTAGCAAACACAATCTCTATGAAATACTGTGGTAAACAGTTCACAAAATACTACAGCAAACACTCTCCACATTATCAGATTAGCCAATTCACTGAGCATCACATTAAGCACACTTTAAATACAGAGAAGAGACATGCAGCCTTTTCTTTTGACAGTGCCTCATTGCCCTTCCTGGATCCATATTTCTTGATCTCCACTTGACCAACTTCTCCAACGTACTCGTCTGCGTGCAAACATCTGCTCAGTCCCTCCTCCAACACAACACCTTATTTCCAGCACAGATCAGGTTTTTTTTTAAGCATGGTAAAGAGATCTTTCCTTGGGGGAATGGTAATTTTACCCCACCCCCCCACCCCCTCTCCGCTTTAAAAAAAAAAAGAAACAAGTGACAAAATCTATCTTTGGTCGTTTTTTGCTGGTGGTGGAGAAAGATCAGTTTCGAGCTCAGCTGCACCGAAGACTCAGAGGGTGATGGTGGAGGCTTTGTGAGTTACAAAGCTTTGTTTGGGTTTTGCAGGTGTATCTTAATGTCAGCGAAATTACTGTGCGTCAAGCCGTCAATGGATACCTCTTTAACATGCGTTTAAGGGGCACAAACGCATCTCCATCGCTGACTGTCAAGATTTAACCTGCAGCTCTCTTCAGCTTTTCTTATTTCCCCCTTTCTTTTTTTCCCCTCTTTTTTTTTTCCTAACTTGCAATTTGATGTTTGATCATTTGAAGCAATGAGGCGGAGGGTAATTTACGTTATCATGAAGGTATGAGGGGAGCTCGGAACCCAGACGCCAGGACTGTTCGCTTGCTAAAGCAGCATCCTAATGTAATAAGACTCCAGTCAAGTGCAGCTAGTAATGGAGGGGAACGCTTTCCATTCATCTGCCTACCTGAACCTCCATGGAATATGACAATAACTTTAACACAGGAGGAGGAGGAGGAGGGGGCAGGCATACAACACTGGGTAATGTTTGGAATATTTCACAGCCCCTATTTCTGCTTGGGTCAATTTGGCCTGCTTGTCTCAACTTGTTGCATCCCGGAATGGTTCAGTGGAAGAGGCTGCTAAAGATAGATCCATCCCTTTGACCAATGGCTGCCAACTTGGGTCTTAGGTCAACATTTCAGCTGAACATTCCAAGCAAAGCAAAGTCATGTTGCCATGAATTTTCTTTTAAATCACCTATGGGTAGGAATTTCACCAAATATCTCCTCCCCCTTCCGTATGTCAGTTTTGCTTCAAATCATCTCGTCAACAGTGGTGGGTGGCTCCTGGTTCGGTCCGGTTCTATAGAACCGGTAGTAAAACCGGCGGAAGGCTTTGTCTACCTGCCACAACATCATCATCGGTGATCTGCGCACGCGAGCGAAGCGAGCGTGCATGCGCTCCCATTGCAAACCGGTAGTAAAGATAAATGGAACTCACCCCTGCTCATCAACCCTCCTAACTTGAAAGAAGAAAGGCATAAGTATTGGAACAGGCGTCTGCGATTACCAGGAACAGTTCTTTGGGCTTTGTATTTGAGCTTCCTGTTCCTGTGCAAGGACATGTCCTTTAATATTCTATTGGCTGTTGTCAGATTCCTATAAGGTCATGTAGGGGTCATAGCTGGCTCTATAGGCAAAAGAGGAAATCCAAATCCTAGGTGCTTTTCTGAGCTAATTTTGTCAGCCTCTGGCTTATTGTTTATCTGAGCTCCCAGGTTTCTGTGACTTTGAAGTTTGGACTGCAATGAAGGGGCTTGTGTTCTGAAAAGGTGTTGATGGCTTTTGTCCTGTTTTGGATCTTGGGTGAGGGGTTGCTTCTAATCCTATCACTCTGCTTTTGTTATCTGTCAAACTTTGCAAGCAGTTTCAAAACTGACGTGGTGGCTCAGTGGCTAAGAAGCTGAGCTTGTCGATCAGAAAGGTCAGCAGTTTGGCGGTTCAAATCCCTAGTGCTGCGTAATGGAGTGAGCTCCCGTTACTTGCCCCAGCTTCTAGCTTACCCTAGCAGTTCGAAAGCATGTGAAAATTCAAGTAGAAAAATAGGGACCACCTTGGTGGGAAGATAACACTGTTCCGTGCACCTTCGTCATTTAGTCATGCCGGCCACATGACAACGGAATTATCATTAGACAGCACTGACTCTTCAGCTTAGAAACGGAGATGAGCACCACCCCCTAGAGTTGGGAACAACTAGCATGTATGTGTGAGGGGAACCTTTACCTTTACCATTTTAGTTTCAAAATATCCTGCCTTGAATGGATTTCTGCCTGCAATATTTGCTTATGAATAGAGCCATCTAGATAGTTGGATTCTTCTTTCAATAAGCTCTTTCTCTCTTAAGTGCTGGCATTTGCTGTGGGCTATTAAGAAAGACTTGGGGGCTGCTTCCTGCCTCTAAAAAACACATTTCTCCATTTCTCATTTAGGAAATATAATATTCTGCCTTTTTAATAGTCCTCAAAATATTTCATTCATTTAGGAGGAGCAGGGAGCTTCCCACAGATAAATAAATAAGAGTAAGCAGTGGTTAAGGCACCATTCTAGAGACTAGGAGACCATAGGAGCAATGGCAAAAAACTTCTGAAATCTTGTCAAGAAAACTACAGGGATTTATTCAGGCAATCACCAGGAGTCAACACTGACTTGAAGGCACGAAAACAAAAACAAAAACAAAAACAAAAACAAAAACAAAAACAAAAACAAAACAAAACAAAACAAAACAAAACAAAACAAAACAAAACAAAACAAAACAAAACAAAACAAAACAAAACAAAACAAAACAAAACAAATAGCAAAACAAAACAAAACAAATAGCAAAACAAAACAAAAGCCCTTATGATGAATCAGAACTGAATTGATCTCAAGGAAATGCGTATAGCATCTCAAGGCAGCGTGCAGCAGCTGCCAAAAAAGCCAACACAGTTCTGGGCTGCATCAACAGAGGGATAGAATCAAGACCACGCGAACTGTTAATACCACTTTATAATGCCTTGGTAAGGCCACACTTGGAATACTGCATCCAGTTTTGGTCGCCATGATGTAAAAAAGACATGGAAACTCTAGAAAGAGCGCAGAGAAAAACAACAAAGATGATTAGGGGACTGGAGGCTAAAACATATGAAGAACAGTTGCAGGAACTGAGTATGTCTAGTTCAGTGATGGCTAACCTTTTTGCCATCATGTGCCAGGAGTGGGAGGGGGGGTCATATGTGTGCATGCCCATGTTTATGTGCCCTGCCCTCGAGCATGTGCAAGTGATCCCCCACTCCTGGCACGCGATGCCATGGTAGGCCAGTTTTTATCTCTCCCCATCCTCCAGAGTCTTTCTAGGAGTCTGGGGAGGGTGAAAACAGCCACCCCCACCCCCCACCCCAAGAGGCCCTCTGGTGGCCAAAAATGGTCCCACTCTGGAGGCCGTTTCTGGCCTCCAGAGGGCTCTAAGGGGGTGGGAGAGGACATTTTCACCCTCCCTAGACTCCTAGAAAGGCTCTGGAGGATGGGGGAGAGAGAAAAACGGGCCTTCCCACCACCCCGAGGTCCCCCAGAGGCAGGAAACAGCCTGTTCCCCTACTTCTGGTGGGCCCAGAAGGCTCGAAAGTCAGTTGGCCGGTGCCCACATAAGCGCCAAAACTGATTGGTGTCCACTGATATGGCTATGCATGCCGTCTATGCACACATGCCATAGGTTTGCCATCATGGGTCTAGTTTAATGAAAAGGGCTAGAGGAGACATGATAGCAGTGTTCCAATCTCTGCCAATATCTGCCACAAAGAAGAGGGAGTCAAACTATTCTCCAGAGCACCTGAGGGCAGGATGAGAAGCAATGGGTGGAAACTAATCAAGGACAGAAGCAACTTAGAACTAAGGAGAAATTTCCTGACAGTTTAGAACAATTAATCAGTGGCAAATAACTTGCCTCCAGAAGTTGTGAATGCTTCAACACTGGAAGTTTTTAAGAAAATGTTGGATAACCATTTGCCTGAAGTGGTGTAGGGTTACCTGCCTAAGCAGGGGGTTGAACTGGAAGACCTCCAAGGTCTCTTACAACTCTGTTATTCTATATTTTATATTCCAAATCCATGCTATTTTTGCAGAGATCTGATGTCCTCTGATGTCCTCTGGGGTGAAAAGTTCTTGCTCTCTCTGTCCCTTGAAGCTCTTATGCAAAAGCATAACATGCACTGTATTCAAAATAGAATTGTGGCATTAACTCCATATGGCAGCCGATCCTAATTAGATCTTGTCCATGTGAACCCGAAAAACCCCTGTACACCAGCCTCGGAAAAAATTACAAAAAGAAGGCCAAAGTTCCTGAAGGAATCAATTGCTCCCCTCCCCCATACCCCTTTCCATTGCCAGCACTGCCATGCAGGCACCCTCTTCACCCTGTCGGAAGGTGACATTTGCTATTAACCTTATATTGGGCCATTTTGTAAATCAATGTCACTTACATTTAATAACAAGTGTAATCAAAGGAATTATGCAAATTTAATTTGATGCTTCTTGAATTATGCAAATCCACTGCACATATAATGGCTTCTGACATGTGCCCAGTTGGAGAATGTTCCATTACCTCCTCTCTTATTACCCCTTTCATTATTTTTTATTTTATTTTTATTTTTTAAATCCAGTACTCGGGGAAGGGGCTGCAATGCAGCTTGGACTGCAAAGCGGTGAAGAAAAGCTATGTAAGCGGAACATTTCTTTCCCTCTGCCCCTCTCTCTTTCTCTCTCAAATACACACACACACAGAGATGCACACCCATTTCTGTGATTGTTATTGCAGGACAAAATAGCCAGGGTGGGATGAAAAGACGGAGAATGTCTTTCCAGACAATAATGATGCAGAATTTTGACCCTAAATATGAATCCTATCTTTATTTCTCTAGTGCTAGACATTACTGAGTAAATTATTAGAAACAGGGGTGAGAAGGGGAATAAATGTCATCCACATGGTATTGAGCAGGCGTCTTGAGACGGAAGGCACTACGGTATTTCAGAAAAAACACAACATGCAATTTCCCTTAAACCTGCTAATACCCTCCAATGACGGCCCGTCCACAAAGTTTTCTTTAAACAGCACAGTATTACCCTGTTTTCCCGAAAATAAGACCTCCCCGGATAATAAGTCCAATCGGGCTTTTGAGCGCATGCGCTAAAATAAGCCCCCTGAAAATAAATCCTCCCCAAAAATATTTAAACGCACGCACACCTTGAGATGTTTTAAGGTGGCTTTTAAACAAGTTGTTTTTTTAAAAAAAATCATAAGAGGTGTTGAAAATAAATTCACGGGACAAGTTGCAAAACTATAGAATTCTAGTGCTAGAAGATGGCACTTGGGCTCCTGTCTAGGCATTGCTCAATGCAAAATCTAAATTAAGTACAAATGAATAGAATCCATTGTTCTATTCTAACCCATCTCATCATTCCTATCACCCATCTCCTCCCACTTATGATTGTATGACCATAACCTTGTTGCTGGTATCCTTACAATTTATATTGACTGTTTCCCTATGACTATCAAAACTCCCCAAACCCCCAAAACTTTAACCTAATACTGTCTATTGTTGACCTCACCCCATTCCTAAACGGTCTGTAAGGGGTGTGCATAAGAGCACCAGTGTGCCTACTGTCCCTGTCATAATGTTCCCTTTAACTGTACTCATTTTATGTATTCAATTAATGCTTACACTTATATATATTATCTAATATGTACTCGACAAAATAAATAAATATCATTAAGTGTTGTACCTTATGATTCTTGACAAATGTATCTTTTCTTTTATGTACTCTGAGAGTGTATGCACCAAGACAAATTCCTTGTGTGTCCAATCACACTTGACCAATAAAGAATTCTATTCTATTCTATTCTATTCTATTCTATTCTATTCTATTCTATTCTATTCTATTCTATTCTATTCTATTCTATTCTATTCTATTCTATAAATAGAACCCATCCATACAATACATGCATCTCAAATGGAGATTTTAAGCAGAGGTCTTCAAACTTGGCAGCTTTAAGACTTGTGGATTTTAACAAGTCCACAAGTCTTAAAGCTGCCAAGTTTGAAGACTTCTGTGCTAAGGTATCGGAAGAGAACTAGGCAATTCTGTTTCTCAGTTTTTGATTTTTCCCTATGGAAAAGGGTATCCTCAAAGATCCAGATGGCCCCTTCCCACATGGCCTTTGGAAAAGAAGAAAATATAGAATTATTTCAGAGTATTTCATCTGTAATGTTACTGGGGAATGGATGCCAAGAGAAGAATTTTTATTATAGTTTTAAAGCAAAAGTTTTATAGTGGCTGTTTATTGATAAATTATAAAACTGTAGGATTCATGCTGGTGGTGCATACAAATACTTATATATATATATATATACACATACATACATTACATACACATATATAAAGAAATAAAGAATATTTTTAAAATCAGGATAATTAAAAACTCTGCTTAAAAAGATAGCATACTGTATATTCTCTTTATGTTATTCCTTTCAATATGTGCAATATTCTGCAAAGTGCAGAAAGGAGATTAGGCCAAAGAAATTAAAGACATAAAATAAGAAAAAGGAAAGGAAATATAAGTAAATCTAGTTTACATTAGAATCGTTCTCTTAAGTACCACATTTTAGCACGTTAAACGTACATTCATCTTGATATACTCAACTCCTACACTCAACTCCACTTCCCAGTGACAAAAGTAGGCAAAGTCGTACACAGGAAATTTTGCTTTTGGAACAAACATTCATTGCTAACAACCAACCACCATTCACCACATTTTACTAGCTATTGCACATCTTAATATTTCTCCATCCATTTCTCATTGTTAGTAATCATTCTACGAAATACACAAGTGTATCTATTTATTCTGGTTTTTGATATTTATGTGTAACTTGCTGTTGTTCACTCCACTTCCAAGCAGGGCTACCTTGGTTTCAATATATTAATTTTCGTATCTATATTCTTTCTTTTCCTATCTGCTGTCACTTGTTCAGCCAGGAGCATTATATGTACCAGCATCTGCATACAAAGCTACACAGACATTTATATCCCCAACCAACCACTGTCATCACAAATATTTATATTAAATTTATCTATGAACAGGGTAGAAAATAAGGAGACATCTTACATCTTTGTTTTACTTCCTGTTTGATTTGAATCATTTGTTAAACATTATGATTATTCTCACACGTTTCACTTCCATCATATATCACTTATACTGTATTGCATTTAACAACTAAGCTTCAACTCCATGCTTCTATGAAATGTTTTATAATTCAAGCATATTAATCAGGGGTGGGCTTCAGATCCTTTAGCAATGGGTTAACTGCCCAGTTGCTGAGTAGGTGTGGCATGGTGGGTGTGGCCTAGTCAGCCTGCACCATGGGGGTGGGGGGCATTTTTTGCCCTCCCCAGGCTTCAGAGACTTTCCTCAAGCCTCCAGGAGGGCGAAAACAGATTCCCCAGGGTTCCAGAGGCCCACCAGGGGCCAGAAACAGACCTGTTTCTGGACTTCTGGAACCTCTGGTAGGCCCGTTTTTTGCCCTCCCAGTCCCTCTGCGCGGCCCCTACACTTGCCGGGAATGATGACCAGGCCACGTGGAGACTCCTGGGAAGAGTGGGGCAGGGTGAGCATGGCCAGTCAGGGGTGGCATTTTGGGGTTTGCCAAACCCCGGCGGTTCTTGGCTAGAGGATCGCCCGAACCCTGCCGAACCCCCTGGAGCCCACCCCTGATATTAATGTAATCATACTTCTTTACTTCCTCTTTTTACCACTTCAGATGTCGAGGTTTTTAATCATGCAGTTTCTTTAAATCAACAAATATTTAATACACTGCTTTTCCTCGCAAATGGACGCAAACCCTTTTTTCTGTTATCGTATTTTTTTCAGGGTCACGCTGAACAACATCTACTTTGGGCACCTACTGTCATCCTTGACGTTGCACTGCACTTCCCAAAGTTTATTTGTTGTCACCTCTCATAGCCATTCAACCAAAATACTTCCAAATCCACTTTTCCAGGAACGTCTGTAGTTTTTGCATTTGCTTTTAACTATCAATCCTGTTGTATGAAAGAACAATTAACAGTGTTCTTCCAAACCTCAGGAACAGGTGCATTTTTCACACAGAAAAGCAAATTGCATGGCCAACAGAGAAGCAAAACTACACTTATACAATATAGATTGTCCTCAGGTTATGATCCTTTGTTCAATGTTATGACAGCACTGAATGAAAGAGGACGGTTGCATGGTCCCATAGTCATATAATTGTGATCTAGACGTTTGGGTGCCCAATTTGAGATCATGATGTCACCGGATGCTGAGGTCACATGATTGCCATTTGCAACCTTCTCTACTAGCTACCCACAAGCAAAGTGAATGGGCAAGTTGGCAGGAAAAGTTGCAAGTTGCTCCCAGGAGTCACGCTGCTTTTTTTCCCTGAGGAGCCCCTGCTAGCCCAACCACACTCTACAGTGCTGTGATGGTGAACCTAAGGCACAGGGGCCAAAGGTGGCATGCAGAGTCCTCTCTGTGAGCATGCGCACCATTGCCAGCTGTTCTTCTGAGTTCCATTGCATGCATGCATGCTGGACAGCTGGTTCGGCATGCATGCACACTGCGGCCAGCTGCTGTCTTCCAGGTTTCGGTGTGTGCATGTGCACCAGCCAGCTGGTCTTTGCACAAAGACCAGCTGGCCGGTGTGCATATGCACGCTGGAACCCGGAAGAGAACAGATGGCCACTGCACATGCACACCAGACCATCTGTCCGGCGCACATGTGCTTGATGGAACCCGGAAGTGCAGCTGGCCGCCACGTGCATGCACACCAGCCAACTGCTCTTTTCCAAGTTCCTGCACTCCGGCACACGCAAGTTCCAGTTTTGGCACTCAGTGCCGAAAAGGTTAACCATCACTGCAATAGTGTCTATGAGTTCTGCTGACCTGCCCATACTATTTTAGGTTTACACACATGCAGATTAAAAAAAACAAGTGTGTTCACATCATTGTGCCCACCGACTCGACTCTGTTGATTATAACCTGCAGATACTCCTACATTTACTCTTTTCGGAAAGAGAAGGGCCTTTGCAAGCCTAGCTGTTGGGCAAGCTGTAAGTTTCAAGGTTTGGTCTTGGTGACCTGCGACAGCTTACAGTAGAAGGAGCAAAATTTTGATATCAGCACTTCCTGGGAATGGATGGTTTCTGTCCTGAAGAGTTGAAAATAGTTTTCACAGGCTATCTTCTCTTTCTAAAAAGGAATGTTACCTTTGAAGATTAAGTAAAGAGCTTTCCATGAACTATGGATCAGAGGGTAAGAATATTTAAAATTAAAAGGAACAGCCTGAGTATCCTGTAGCAATAGCAATAGCAATAGCACTTAGACTTATACACCGCTTTCCAGTACTTTCCAGCCCCCTCTAAGTGGTTTACAGAGTCAGCATATTACCCCCAACAATTTGGATTCTCATTTTTGCCCACCTCGGAAGGATGGAAAGCTGAGTCAACCTTGAACCTGGTGAGATTTGAACTGCCAAATTTCAGGCAACCGGATGTCAACAGAAGTAGCCTGCAGTACTGCACTCTAACCATTGTATGTGGGTTTCAAATTTTTTTACTACTGGTGGGTTTCAAATTTTTTTACTACTGGTTCTGTGGGTGTGGCTTGGTGGGCATGACTTGGTGGGCGTGGCAGGGGAAGGATACTGTAAAATCTCCATTCTGTCCCCAATCCAAGAGAAGGTTACTGCAAAATCCCCATTTCCTCCCAATCAGCTGGGACTTGGGAGGCAGATAATAGATGGGGGAGGGGCCAATCAGAATTTTTACTACTGGTTCTCTGAACTACTCAAAATTTCTGCTACCGGTTCTCCAGAACTGGTCAGAATCTGTTGAAACCCATCTCTGTACTGCCCCCAGTATGGTTTTCCCCTCTATTACTCCACCGTGTTCACTCAACAAGCAGTTACTCCTGGCCTCAGCTCTAGCTAGAGAGACTTGAAGCTAGTCTGCACTTAGCATTTCATTTGATTGCATATGTTTTTATTCAAATTGTATCTTTTAGTATATTTTTGTAAACAGTAAACTGCCCAAATCTTTGACCATCCTGGAAGGGTGGTCCTTCCTCTGCAAATTAGACAATGAACTGCTGAGTTTAATCTAAGTAAACTTTTTTTTTTTAATTGAAAAAGTTTTACAATACAAAATTTTTTCCATTTTCTCCCCCCCCAATCCCCCTCCCCTACCCCTCTCATCGTCCCTCCCCAACCCTTTCCCTCCCTATCCCCCCCCTGACTTCCGCTACAAGTTTAAAAAAAACAAAATTTAGAACAAGGGAAAAAGAAAAAGATTATTAAATATTCAAATTGTAAATTAAACAAATTTCGAAAGAGGAAAAGAAAGAGAAGGAAGAAAGAGGGCAAAAAAGTAAAAAAACAAACTAACAAGAACAGACATTAATATATTTAAACAATATTATAATAAAAAAAATAGTTATAATTAAAAACACCATTATAATTCTATCCTAACTACACCCTTAACTAAAGAGAAACCCCCCCCAAAAACATAGAACACAAAGAATATATATGCATATGTAGTTATAATCATACAGTTATATCATAAAAAAGATTATCTTTTATTTAATTCATTTCTCAGTCTATATAATCCAAATTTCGATCTTCTTTTCAACTTGATTGATGTCAAATATATTTCCTCTCATAAATCCGCTTCAATAATCTTCATCTTGCCGCTGCCCCCATCAGCAAAGTAAAACATTTCTCCACACAACCCCCCGAGTGACTTTATATAAGTAAAATCCAACCACGAAGATATTCACTCCTCTAGGAAAAAATCATTCCAACTAGCTTATACTATACCTAAAAATAGGCTTTTGCAGCCTTTCAAACAAAAGCTGCATTCCCAGATGTTCCTTTGAAATTAGTTCAAATCCTGCCACCCTTTGCAATTCAACCCTAATCTAAGTAAACTTGTGTGCTGTATCCCAAGTGGGCAAGAGTCCTGGAGGCCATCTTGGGAGGGATTGTGCATATTTAAACTGGGTCTGGGAGACACGTGTGGAGGTTGCCTTCAAAGGGAGTAGAGCATCAACCTGTCTATTTTTGCCCTTAGTTTAGTTTAGTTTAGTTTATTACATTTCTATACCACCCTTCTCCCAGGGGACTCAGGGCGGTGCAGCCATATTAAAACAATCAGGCACAAAAATTAAAACTACTAAAATAAGTTAAAGCTATTTGGCCGTAAATTTAAAACCCCTTACTAAAACCCCTTTAAAGCAATTTAAAACCCATTTAAAATTAATCTATTCGATCAGGCCGGCTTGATGAAACAACAGAGTCTTCAGAGCCCGACGGAAGGCGCGGAGGTCAGGAATCTTTCTTATATCCGGGGGCAGTTCATTCCATAAGGCAGGAGTTCCCACAGAGAAGGCTCTCCCCCTGGGGGCCGCCCACCAACATTGTCTGGCCGACGGCACCCTGAGGAGGCCCTCCCTGTGAGAGCGTATCAGGCGGTGGGAGATATTCATTGGCAGAAGGCTGTAAATATCCCGGTCCTAAGCCATGGAGCGCTTTGAAGATGGTGACTAGCACCTTGAAACACACCCGGAAGACCACCAGGAGCCAGTGCAGCTAGCGCAAGAGGGGAATTACCACTTGCGCGGCCGCATTTTGGACCAGTTGGAGCCTCCGGGTGCTCCTCAAGGGGAACCCCATGTAGACAGCGTTTCAGTAGTCCAGACGGGAAGTGACAAGGGCGTGGGTGACTGTGCATAAGGCCCAATCCAGAAAGGGACACAACTGGGAAATCAGGCGAACCTGATAAAAAGCCCCCCTGGCCACGGCCGTCATATGATCGTCTAAAGACAGCCGCGCATCCAGGAGGACGCCCAAGTTGCGAGCCCTCTCTGAAGGGGGCAAGATCTCCTCCCCAATAGCCAACAATGGTACCAGTTGGCTATATTGGGGCACCGGAAGCCACAGCCACTCTGTCTTGGAAGGGTTGAGTCCGAGCCTGTTTCTCCCCATCCAGATCCGTACGGCTTCCAGGCAACGGGACATCACAGCAAGGGCATCATTGGGGTGGTTCGGAGTAGAAATGTACAACTGCGTGTCATCGGCATACAGTTGACATTTCACCCCGAAACCACGGATGATCTCGCCCAGCGGCTTCACATAAATGTTGAACAAGAGGGGCGAGAGAACCGACCCTTGCGGCACCCCACAAGTGAGGTGCCTCGAGGTCGACCTCTGCCCCCCCATCAACACGGACTGCGTATGGTCAGTGAGAAAGGAGGAGAACCACTGCATCACTGTGCCTCCCACTCCTAAACCCCCTAACCGACGCAGCATGATACCATGATTGATGGTAGCCGCATGATCAAAAGCCGCTGAGAGATCAAGGAGGACCAGGACTGAGGAGTAGCCCCTGTCCCGAGCCCTCCAGAGATCATCAACCAACACGATCAATGCTGTTTCCGTGCTGTAACCCGCCCTGAAACCCGACTGGCACGGATCCAGATAGACAGCTTCATCCAGGTATCGAGGGAGCTGTCGCGCCACCACACTCTCAACAACCTTCGCTGTGAAGCGAAGGTTGGAGACCGGATGATAATTAGCTAATATAGCCGGGTCTAGAGAAGGCTTCTTGAGGAGGGGCCTCACCACCGCCTCTTTCAAGGCGGCCGGGAAGACACCCTCACTCAAAGAAGCATTAATAATACTCTGGAGTCAGCCTCGTGTAACCTCCCAGGAGGCCAGTACCAACCAGGAGGGACACGGGTCCAATAAACATGTGGTAACATTTAGTCTCCCCAGAATCCTGTCCACTTCCTCGGGAGCAATGGTTGTCAGCTGGTTCTGACAATAGGCAAGAAGTAAGTCCATATCTGAAATCTGAGATGATGAAATGTAATATAAAGGTAAGAGAGTTGTTTTAAGTTGTTGTACAATAGAACACCATGGACTTCCCCTCAGTGGAAATAGTGCCAGGTTATGGATGGACCAGTGCAGTGGTGAAATCATTTTTTTTACTACCGGTTCTGTGGGCGTGGCTTGGTGGGTGTGATGTGGCTTGGTGGCCGTGGCAGGGGAAGTATTCCCTCCCCACTCCTGGGGGAAGGATATTGCAAAATCTTCATTCCCTCCCCACTCTGGAGCCAGCCAGAAGTGGCATTTGTCGGTTCTCCAAACTACTCAAAATTTCCACTACCGGTTCTCCAGAACCTGTCAGAACCTGCTGGATTTCACCCCGGACCAATGGATTTCTGCACTGTTGGACTAGATTACTAGATTACTAGATTACTTTCCAGTTTGATTCTATAATAATAAATAGCTCCTATAGTTGTGCTTGATAAATATAACAAGGTATTATCAATATATTCAAAATTATTAAAATTATATTGCCTGGAACCTCAAGTGTAAGATGTGATCACTCTAGGCCTAGCAGTTGTCATTCAGATTCTGCCATAGATAATATACTGGTGATATATAAACTAAGTTCTGCTTTTATTTCTGTTTTCCTTTATAATCAGAGGTGGTATTCAGCCGGTTCGGACCGGTTCAGGCAAACTGGTAGTGGCGACCTGCAGGTGGGAGTGAGCCCTCTCACCCGCCCGGGTGCAATCCCGTCCTATATCGCTGTGTTTTTGATGCACCACACGTGTGCGGATGGCGTGCGCGAGCGAATTGCCGTGTTGTTTGACGTCGCATGTATTTGTGAATGGCACGCGCGAGTGAATTGCTGTGTTTTGTGACACGACGTGCATGCGCGGATGGCGTGCACTCACATTTCCAGTGCTGGGTGAACCGGTTGCTACAGTATATGAATCCCATCTCTGTTTATAATGGAAAAGTACACTGTGATTTACTGAAGAACAGTATTGTGAGTATTGTGAGATTTTAGAATCTTTTTAGATTTAAAATGTTAAAATTTTTAGAAGGAAATGGTGTCCTTCATTCTAAGATTGAAGAACATAAGGACAGCTCTGTTGCAATAGGTCAAAGCCCATCTTTTGTCTAAGATTTTGAGTTTCTCAGTGTCAAACTCTTTTAATGTGAAACCCCTTTTCTATTGATTTCTAGCATTGCATTTCCCTCTTTCATTGTGTCTTGTAGTAACCGAGACTATCATGAGCCTGATACTTTTTTCCTGGTTAGTTCCAAGCAGTTTAGATTTTATTGCGGTATAAGAGAAGTTTACAAGTTCTGCCCCAGTCTCCATTTAACAATGATAATTGAGTCTGGAACAACCATCACTAAGCAACACAATCATAAAAAGTGACATGTCCCCCTTAGCAAAAGCACTTTATGTTGCAGTTGTTAAGTGAATCGTGTGCAGTTGTGAAGTGCAATGTTACATCACTGTTTGTGGTCTGCCAACTTCCCCATTGGCCTTGCTAGTCAGTAGCCAAAGCAGTGATAGCTGCAGTTGATGATCGTCTGGCCATTTTAGGTATGAGACTAATCATAAGCAGTGGTGGGATTCAGCCAGTTTGCACCACTTCGGGAGAACTGGTTGTAAATCTGAGCAGTTTGGCAAACTGATTTTTGGAAGAAATCATTAGGCAGAGAACCGGTTGTTAAATTACTTGAATCCCACCACTGATCATACGTACCGCTCATTCAGCACCATCGTAAATTTGAATGGTAGCTGAATGAAGGTTGTTAAGCGAAGATTGCCTATACTCAGAATGAACTGCATTTGTCACTTGGGTCTCCCATGTTAAAAAGATTCTTCTGGAGCTTTTCAGATTCCCTTTTGGTTTTGATCACTTTGACTAGAATATAGTATAACAGAGTTGGAAGGGACCTTGAAGGTCTTCTAGTCCAACCCCCTGCTTAGGCAGGAAGCCCTACACCAAATGGAAACCTTTCAGACAAATCCAACATCTTAAAAACTTCCAGTGTTGGAGCATTCACAACTTCTGGAGGCAAATTGTTCCACTGATTAATTCTTCTAACTGTCAGGAAATTTCTCCTTAGTTCTAAGTTGCTTCTCTCCTTGATGACCGTATTTTTCGGAGTATAAGACGCATCTACCTTTTTTGGTGAGGAAAAGAAGAAGAAAAAATCTCCCTCTGCCTCTGAGCAATTTTGCCTCATTGAAGCAAACAGCAAACAGCCAACAGCCTGCTTTACTTTCATTTTCGTTTTCAGCATAGCTTGATTAGCACAAAGAAAAAAAAAATCTGCTCCAGCAATTTACCTCTTTCCAGCAAACAGCAGAGGCTGCGCAAAACAGCTGAGAGCAAATCAGCTGAGAGTTGGGAGGCCGATCCAATCAACTTGTGCTAATTAGCATGTGCTGAAGCTGAAAAGAGCTGTTTTTTCTTGCTGTTTGCTTGCAAGGAGATAACTGCTGCAAGGCAGAGATGGGGGCCAGTGGGTGGGCGGGGCTACAATTGGTGTATAAGACGCACCTAAATTTTCACCCCTTTTAAGGGGAAAAAGGTGTGTTTTATAATCCGAAAAATATAGTCGTTTCCACCCATTGCTTCTTGTCCTGCCCTCAGGTGCTGTGGAGAATAGCTTACTCTCTCTTCTTTGTGGCAGCCCCTGAGATATTGGAACACTGCTATCATGTCTCTCTTAGTTTGGTATTATGCATAGACTTGCCTAATGACCCAGGGGTGGATTCTGATTACCTCCGCTACCGGTTCTCAATGGGAGCGCAGAAGCTTCTGTGCATTCACAGATTGTTCATGATGACGTCCAGCCGGGTAGGCAGAGCCTCCCACCACCGTTACTACCGAACTGGGAACAACCCACCACTGCAGTGACCCCTAAATAAGAGTATTTATTATTAACTTATAAAGCAGTGGTCCCCCACAAATTACTGAGAGAGTTTACCTTTTGTCATTGAGCAAATTGCTCACTTATACCAATTGTCTGATTGCAGTTTTTTAACCCATCCATGAAAGAATAGGACTTTTTAGCTCACAACTACTAAGTTTACTCAAGAGCCTCTGAGGAGCTTTAAAGAAATCGGGACAATATTTATATACTCAGAGTAATATTGATTAGTCTATTTAGCTAGCACCATTACTAACGCTTTTTATTTTATTGATCAAACTATTTCTTGATCAATTTACTGGGTTAGAACCACTGATAACGCTTTTTATTTTATGTGAAGGAAAGAAAAAGAGGCCTGCAAAAAACGAATTGGGAAATGTTTGTACCATTTATGGTATATAGAGATGCTCCTTCAGTGGCATTTTCTGTGATTTCCTCATAATCTTCATTGACTATTATTTGCCTCTTATATCTTAGAATCATAGAATCCATAGAGTTGGTAGAAATCATTTAGACCAACAAATCTAACCCTCTCCCCTCTCCTCTCCCCTCTTTGGAAGAGCTTTATAGCTCCCGCTGCCTTAAGAAAGTTCAAAACATCCTTAAAGATCCATCTCATCCTGGGCACCTCTTTTTTTTTTTTTTTGAACTATTACCATCTGGCAGACGGTACAGGATAATAAAAACAAGGACAAATAGGCTGAAAAACAGCTTCTATCCCAGGGCAGTAACTATATTGAATTCTATTGTGTAGTGCAATATTAATGCAATATTAGGGGTTTTCAATTCAATTGCATAGAATATGAAGGATGTGTATTTGTGTTTTATTTTTATAATTATAATGTACACTGAAGATGGCATTTCATTTCATTGTACAAGGTGCAATGACAATAAACTGAAAACTAAAAACTAAACATTTTGTCAAGGACCTAGGAGTATTCATCTCAAATGATATAAGCCCCAGAGCTCATTTGTAACAGCATTGCCAAAAAGACATTAAGAATTGTTAACCTAATTTTGCGAAGCTTCTTCTCTAGGTTTTTGTTTTTGTTTTTGTAGACGACTAAATAGTACTTGAGTAACTCTACCTTTTTTGTTACTTGTTTGCCTTTTGCCAACTTTATCAAGCAGCGGATATATTGATTTTCTGTTTATTTTGAACAAAGCTAAAGAGCATCTTTTTGTTGTTAACATCCTACCTTCACTATATCTCCTACAAAGAGTCTTTTATGATAGTAGTGGGATATAACTGTTATATATTATTAATTAATTAATTCTCATTCTCTTCTATTGTTTTCCTAATATCAGCTATACAATTGCTTTTTCTTGTATGTATACTTTCTTGGCTCTTCTTCCATCTCGTACTTATATTCTTTTTGATTTTCAGATGTTCCTTAAGTTTTTCACGTAGCCATATTTTAAACACGAAATCCACATTTATTTCATGTTCTATAATCTGAATGTGCAAAAAATGTAATGCAAGCAGAAGCCCACTATGAATTTCAGGTCCTAAGAACTTTGGAGAGTCCTTAATGGGATGGTATTTTCATGCTTTCATGAAAACCTGAACGCAAACATGATAGACCCATATACCTATTTTCTGAGTGCTTGCTCTAGTCCAGGAACTTTTAGATAGTATTAGTAAGTATGGATGGTTCTCAACTTATTCAACTTAAGTTTAGACAGTGATATTAGACAGAATCCATTGGGGCTTACTTAGGTATGTTTAGACTGGATGTTGGTCAAACCATGATGGTAAATAATCTGCCAGGGAGCAATTTCTCCATTATTCCTTCCTGCCAGCTTCTGCCACCTCCCCCATCATGATATATTCACTCAGTGACAGTTTTATAGGGAAATTTCCTGGATTTCTCTTGAACTTTGTCACATTTCCTTCGTATCTTTGCTTTTCATTTTTTCCCTCACTTTTACATCTTGCTTGTTTATTCATTTTCTTTGGTAAAAGTAATGCTGGGAGGGTAATAGGCAGTTCCGATGGAAGGCAGAAGGAGAGCAGCAGATAAACAGAAAGAAGCGACGAAGAAACAAAACCATCGTCTAATTGGCCTGCAGTGAATTATTCACATGTATAATCTTTTTTGAAAATTCCTGCGCAAAGCAATGCAAGCAAATGCTGTTCATGTTTAAAAGTCATTTCCATAAGTAAGTGCAATTTCTCTAGTGTTTGCCCCTGTTTAATGAAGTGAATTCTTGTTTGCATTTCTCCCAATTTCCCAACGAAAGGCGCCCAAGCGTTTGCACCAAAATTACTCGGCCCAAATTAAAACCCTTCAACACTTTTCAAAAAGGAAAAGGAGGTATATGTGTGTCTGGAGGGGCAAGATCATGCTTATTTTTAAAATGCCTTAAGTGCACCCCAAGATACTAATTTATTTTTAGACACTCATTATTAAGAGTGTTAGTAAGTTCCCCCTTCTCGTTCTCTCCCCCATTCCTCTCCCCCTCTATTTCTTATTTAAATGAACTTAATGGCAGTAGATGCAAATGTCTGGAAGAGGAAAATAGTTAACATTTATTTATTCTTACTGTTGTCTCTTCCCTGGCTGCTATCATTAGAACAGTTCGCTGCATCCCATTCGCTCCCATTAGCTCTGCTATCAGAGTTACCCAGCACGACTCCAGTCCTGCTCGAAGTGCTTTCCTGCAGCCCACATAGGGGCTGCATCATCATTTGCAAGGCACTGACTTAATGACAAGAGGGAAGGGGGGAAAAATCCCAGAAAATATTGCAGACTGATCTCTGGAAACAACAAAATAAAAACAGCCCTTTCCTGAAACACTAGCAACAGCGACAGAACAATTGATTTCCCCGCTGAAGTAGGATGCCATCTTCCCAATTTCTAGTCTAGGGTGGGTCCCATCCATGGCATGTACTTGCTTGGGATGGGCAATCTGTGCCAGGACAGGCATCGTGCTGTAATCCCCTCATTCAGGCAGTGTTTCCAAAAAGACACCGTTGGGAACCAAAAGTGCTTTGAAAGGCATTCAGGAAGACCCAGGGAGACTGCAAAGGACTCAGACAGCTGTTGTTTGTGCTAGGCTGCACACCCCAGTGTGCTGTTGCCAGGCATCAGATTCTCAAGAGCTCCTGGTCAAGATGGATACCACACATAATTTTCTGCCCTCTTAGAAGATTGGGCAGAATCAACTGTCAGAGATATATGTTAGTAGCCAACCTTCACGAATATTTTATCCCAGTTCTGTGACATTTGGTCGTGCCAGGCCAATACACGATACAATACTCCAACCTATCCTCATGACACTGTTTCTCCTCAATATTCCGTTTTTCCACCAGAATGATTTTATGATATTTCTTTTGGGTGATTTTGTGGCTTCTGTATATTGCCAAGTGAAGAGGATTTTAATCTTGAGACATAATTCTTACTAGAGGATTTCAAAGTCTAGCTGTTTAATAGGTGGTTGGGGCAGCCACATTTTCTGGGAATGCCATGAAGGAGTGTGAGCCTGCTGAGAATGGAATAAAATAAGGGAAAAGGAAAGGCTTTTGTTCATCTAATGGGGCCTGGGCCAGAGTGTCATTTCTTAAAAATGTCTGGGAACTACACATTTTGCTGTTCTAGGAGTAAAAGAGTCTTGTGGGGAAGGAATCGATTAGTTGTGGTTGTTGGATGATCCTACTGTATACCTATTGACCAGTGGTGATATTCAGCCAGTTCTATCCGGTTAAGACGAACTGGTAGCAGCGGCTGCAGGATGCTCCGCCCACCACCCGGATGTTATCACATTCTGTTTTTGATGCTCTGCACATGTGTGCGCTCACATTTGAGAACCGGTAGCGAAGTTAAATGAATACTACCCATGCTATTGACTTTCTCATCCTGCAACAGAAAAAAAGCAACCTGAAATCTCATTGCTTGGAACACTCAGGTGCTTTTATGTGAGGAAAATACATACAGCCTTTCAAAAACCTCCCATTTCTTACGGTCTAAAAACACTGTTTTATTACCAACACACTTGTATTTCCAATGGAAATCAGAAAGAAAAATACTGGTAATGCCTCATATACAACAGAAGCTCTAGAGGTGATCCTGACTTCCCAGCTGAAGATGGGAGAAGTCCCCTCCCCACAACATTTCCATCTTTCCCCAATCCATCTGCCTCTTGGTGATCAGCCTTTTCTGCTTTCTTGTTTGAAGATGCATCCAAACTCTCAGGCCAGCTCTTGAGAAGGAGAAAGAACTGGAAGCTATACACGATTTATTCACAGGAAGAGGGATTTCAGTCCAGGTAATATTCTTCACTGTCTGTTTTGTGAGGTGAATGAAAAGACCAGTTTTCCGCTTCTCTTTACAAAATGCATATGGTCCTATTGTTAAAAAGTTTGCTGATATTTGAGATATGCAACCAGGTTACTTCTGAGATCCACTTAATACAATTTAATTCATGCTAATTAGGAAATTGGGGCTGCTCGGATACCACTTTAGATTGAACTGAAAAAGGAGTTCAGGAGAGAGGGTAAGGAGTAAAGAGGAAGGGAAAGGAGAAGAGAGGAGAGAAGAGGAGAGGAGAGGAGAAAGAAGAAAGGGAAAAGAAGAAAGGGAAAAGGAGAGGAAGAAGAGGGAGGAGAAAGAGGAGTAGAGGAGAAGGTTAGAAGGGGGAAGAAGAGAGAAGTGGGGGAAGAGAAAGGGAAGTAGGAAAGAGAAGGAGAGGAAGAACGAAGGAAATAGGAGGAGAAACAGGGGAGGAGGAGAAGAAAGGTTGGAGTAAAGGTAAAGGGCAAAAGAGCAGCCCCGAAAAAGTAAAAATGAAAAATGAAAGTTAAAAGAAAAGATGAATGAAAAATGATGGAAATGACTGTACATGTAAATGTGTTTATAAAAAATAAAAATAAAAAACTTTATAAAAAAATACAATTTAATTCATGCAAAAAGTTTTCAATGCAGAGTTCCTCCCCCCCGCCCCCCAATATTTTATCTAGGACATTCCAACCAAAGTCACTAGAATTGATTTCTAAGCTTTATGTGCATTAAATGACAACAGTGAAGGAAAGGGGTGTGTGCAGGGGTGAAATGCTACTGGTTTGCTCTGGTTCAGGTGAACTGGTAGCAGTGGCAGCGCGTGGTTCGGCGAACTGGTAGCGGCGGTAGCGTGATGCTCTGCCCACCCGCCCGGATGTCATTACTTCCTAGTTTTAACCAGGAAGTAACCTGTTTTTAACCCTCTGCGCATGCACAGAAGGCTTTATGTACGTGTAGAGGGTTTACAATCGGATCTGACGATGGCACGCACGCACTTCTGAACCGGAGGGAAGGTAAGTAGATTTCACCCCTGGGTGTGTGTATCTAAATATGTTTCTAAATATAATGACCAAATCGATTGCAGTTTCTAAATTGTTTGCAGAATTTAGATAAAAGTGGGAGATAAATTATAGTGCTTTTTAACCAATATATACCCGAATATACAATGTGGGGTGATTTACTTGAGAAAGAGGTTTGTACTCTGATGGGTTGAATTCAAAATTTGCTTTTTAAGATACAGGTAGTTCTTGAAATATGGACCCTTCCCATTATAATTGCATGTCGCAACAGTCATTAGGTGAAGCGTCTTACTTAATGACACCACCACCACCACCATCCCTGCTGTCCTCAATCAATCGTTAAACAAATGCCTGGATTGTTAAGTGGAGAACAGCACAGGTGGGCTTCACATACTGTAGCAACTGGTTCACCCAGCACCGGAAATGTGAGCGCATGCCGTCCATCCACGCATGCATACGGCATCACAAAACACAGCAATTTGCTCGCACGCACTGTTTGCACATGCATGTGATGTTAAACAACACAGCAATTCACTTGTATACGCTATCCACAAATGCATGCTGTGTCAAAAATACAGCGATATAGGATGAGATGCGCCGGGCAGGTACAGGTCGCCACTACCAGTTCGCCTGAACTGGTCTGAACTGGCTGAACACTACCTCTGGAGAACAGGATCTTTCAGGGATGGAGGAGGCCTAACACAGGCCTATGCCCACCTGCCCTAGCCCTCCCAAGATCTTCCCCACCACCCTCATGCTCTATTTTTGTCCCTTGGGTCCCCACAGGCCTTTTTTCATTCCCACTGGGTCTCTACAGGCCTGTTCCCACCCCACGAGACCAACCACCCTCCTCCCCACCTTGTGAAGAGCTCTGAGGCCTTCCAGAGCACTGGAATGGGTTGTTTCTTTGCGTGGCTACATGGCGCGGTTCTGGAAGCAGCTGCCATTTTGTCCTACCAACAAAATAGTGGCCCAGAAACAAACTGCTGCCTTAATGTAAGCTCTGCATAGTGTCACAGAAGCATCCTGGGGCACTCAGGAAGCTTCTGCAGTGATGTACGGACTTCATTAAGGCATAAAAATGACCCAGTTTATCTGGTGGCCATTTTGTTCCGCTCACAAGCGGGTGGGAGAAAATGGTGACACGGCCAGGAGACAAAATTGCTTCAGTTTGTTGCCTTAACATGGTCTGGACTCCGCAGCTTTCTGCAGCATTCAGATGCTTCTGCAGTGCTGTGTGCAGACTTTGTTAAGGAAAAAATGAAGCAGTTCATCTGTTTGCTGCCATTTTGTCCCAGCTCAAATGGGGATTACCTTTGAGCAGCCCAGGGACACGTGGTCTAGTCTCCTCCTTCTCTAGCATGAGGTCTGGAGAGCTTCAAAAAGTAAGTGTAATGAGTGAAGCACATGTGGGGAGAGGCCCAAGCACTGCAGGTCCCGGCGGAGTGGGAAGGGGGAGAGAGGCGGGGTGTGTGTGAGTGTGTCTCTTGTAACTTTGAATGTTCATTAAGTGACCTGTTGTGTCTTGAGAACTACCTGTACTCTGAGAAACCTGACCATTCCTCCCATGCCTTCCAAATTTCTTTTTCCTATCTTTTTCCTTCAGGACACAAAAGTACTACATAAAATATAGCAGGCAGCTAAACATTACAAGGATACAGATCAAGGGTGAAATCTAAAATTTGTTACTAACGGTTCTGTGGGTGTGGCTTGGTGGGAGGGGTAATGTGACTGGGTGGGCGTGGTCAATTTTTTTTTTTTACTTTTAAAACCATTTTTTACATGTAAAACCATGTAAAAAATCTTTTCAAAAGGCTCTGACGATCCCAGCTGAGTTGCCTGATCGGCAGGCAACTCAGCTGGGTTCGTCAGAGCTTGGATCATCAGAGCTTGGCTCGTCAGAGCCATTTAAATGATCGTGCGGCTCAACTGGGCATGGGGGACGGGGGCAAGGATTTTTGCTACTGGTTCTCCGAACTGCCCACCGCCATCGCTACCTACTCACCCGAGCCAGTCCGAACCAAGAGCATTTCACCCCTGATATAGATATATTTGTTTAATTGCACTTAAAACTAGGCAACCAGATATAGAGTTTTAATAATGATTTCTTTAAGCAGATACAAAGCATACTCTTATAAAGTTATCCAGAGTTCTCTTCTTTACTGATTTTCATCGCTCATTCCTTTTACAGGTTCTTATGTTATGCTATTGTGAATCAGAAATGCATCTCAACTCAAAGGATCCATTTATACTTACATAAATGGTTCCTTTTCTAAGCAGCTTTCGATATCATCAACTACATGTGCCTAGAAGATGTTATTCAGGGGATTGGGCTAAATCAGGGATGTCAAACTCAAGGCCCGGGGCCCCAATCTGGCTCATGGGGTACTTAGATCTGGTCCGCAGGACCACCCTGGAAACAGCGAAGGACCAGCCCGGGGTGCCTCTGCCAACAAAAATGGAGCTTGGGAGGGCTGCCCTCCCGAGCTCTATTTTCCCTGGCAGAGGGGTGCAAGAGGCAGTGGCACCGAAAACAGCTTGGGAGTCTGTTTTCATGGCAGAGGGTTGCAGGAGGCAATGGCCGCCGAAAACGGAGCTCGGGAGCCCATTTTTGCTGGCAGAGCACTCTGGCCACCACAGGCACCCCTGACACAAGTGATGTCGAGCTGGCCGTACTCACCCTGGTCACATCCACTCCAGCCCCCCGAGGTCAAACACAGCCCTGATGTGGCCCTCAATGAAATGGAGCTTGACATCCCTGATATAAATCGTAAAGATACAAGCAACATGGTTATAGTCATAAGTGGGCGGAGATAGGTAATAGTAAGGATGAGAATAATAATAGTAATACAGTAAATAGTTTGACAGTGTTGTGGGAATTAGTTGTTTAGCAGAGTGATGGCAATCGGGAAAAAACCTGTTCTTGTGTCTAGTTTTCCTCGTGTCCAGTGCCCTATAGCATCGTTTTGAGGGTAGAAGTTGAAACCATTTATGTCCAGGATGTGAGAGGTCTGTAGATATTTTCACAGCCCTCTTTTTGACTTGTGCAGTATACAGGTCCTCAATGGAAAAATGAAATAATGGAAGTTTAATCAGATTTTAAAGGATTTCAGGTTGAATATATTGACACCAGTACTTTTGGCTACTTCTTTTCTTTACATTTTGAGTTGCTAGAACTTTCCTCTGGCCTCTTTTTCTCTTCCACTTCCCTGCTTGTAGGATTCTTGATAGTTCCCAGTCCTTTTATAATGAACACTGCAGAATTACAGCTAATTAAAGATGCAAATGATACTGGGAAGAGGGAGGGGAGGTGAAAGCTACTAGCTGTGTGCAACTCTGCAGTAAAATGTTTCCAACCTCAGCAGAAAAGTTGACAATGTCAACTTTAGATGAGTTTTGACTGCAGAAGAGTCTGAGAGCAACTTCTTTGTAGATGTTGCATATGTATATGTTGCAGCAGCTCTTCTCTTGCTTCGGGTTAAGATTAGTTATATATTATAGGGCCTCGTGTGTCACCTGAGGACAAAGGATAAAACTAATATAGGGCTGACGATGAGGCAACAAGGAGTTTTGAGATGAGAGAAAAGAGAGGAAATAGCAATAGCAATAGCACTTAGACTTATATATCACTTCATAATGCTTTACAGCCCTCTCTAAGTGATTTACAGAGTCGGCACATTGCCCCTAACAATCTGGGTCCTCATTTTACCAACCTTGGAAGGATAGAAGGCTGAATCAACCTTGCACCCATCAGAATTGAACTATTGGCAATCGGTAGAATTAGCCTGCAATACTGCATTCTAACTACTGCACCACCATAACTCCTCATATAGAGAGCACTACTGCTTTTCTATTCCAAGTCTGAGGAGAATCATCTACCCAGCAGTTGTGAAAGCCAATAACCAGGAGGACTGGGGATTTGGGAGTTGATGTCCAAGAACATTTGAAGAGCAACAAATTGGGAATATTTTAGACCAGTACGCTGGCTGGGGAATTCTAGCAGTTGAAGTCCATACATCATAAAAGTTGTCAGGGTTGAAAAACATTGTTTTAGATCCTGAATTATCTCAAACTGGAGATGAAAAGACGTATGTTAGACTGAGAAAGTGCCCATATTAAGGGGAAGGGGAAATATTGTGAAATTACAATTCTAACTCAAGCCCAGCTGTATAATCCTTCCAAAGAGTCACAAAAATTGTAATGGTTTGTCATTTTTTTCCATAATTTTCAATTATTGCATTTTAGGACTATGCAAGGACTATCTCCCGGTTTTGTGGCCGAATAATCAGTTCAGAAAGTGGCATGAACTATACAGAGAAGCTAACCCTGTTTTGATCCAATTTTGAAATATTATTTGAGGAAAAAGGAACTCTAGCTTCTCATATAGCATTAGGGAAAGTAATCTTTAACATACCTATAACATTTTATTTATATAAAAGGAGAGCAATTTAGGAGGAAGTCAGATCAAAGTTCATAGAAATTGATGCAAGATTCTTAAAGTTGCAGTCTTTTAAGTACTCAGTTATTAAAGTGTCTATTCTTATTTTTTTTTTAATGTTCATCTTAATGGGATAAAGTTTGCAGGAAAACTGGAATCTTAGAGGAGTTGAAATGTGCCAAACTTCATAGAAATCAGTGCAGCAATCTTAAAATTAGGAGCCTGGATAGCTCAACAGACTGAAGAAAAAGCCTGTTATTAACATTCAGCTGTCTGCAATTATTGCAAGTTCGAATCTCCCCAGGCTCAAGGTTGACTCAGCCTTCCATCCTTTCTAAGGTAGGTAAATTGAGGACCCAGTTTGTGGGGGCATTAAGCTGACTTTGTATAAAATATACAAAAGTATGAAGGCTATTGCTTAACACATTGTAAGCCGCCCTGAGTCTCCGGAGAAGGGCGGCATATAAATCTAATTAAAAAAAAAAAGTTCCAGGACTGATTCTTTTTATTATAGCAGCTGTTCAGCTCAGTCCCAAAGCAAAACAATTTGTTGATACTTTTCCCTAACTCTCTTTAACATACATATAGAATAGAATAGAATAGAATAGAATAGAATAGAATAGAATAGAATAGAATAGAATAGAATAAACAGAGTTGGAAGGGACCTTGGAGGTCTTCTAGTCCAACCCCCTGCTTAGGCAGGAAACCCTACACCACTTCAGACAAATGGTTATCCAACATCTTCTTAAAGACTTCCAGTGTTGGAGCATTCACAACTTCTGGAGGCAAGTTGTTCTACTGATTTATCTTTAAACATTTTTGCCAGTTTCTCAGGGGGCATCTGTAAAACATTTTATATTGGTACATTTGCTTTCTTGGAGGTAGGGAAAGTTAGAAAAAAAGTCTCATCCTTCCCTGCCATGCTAATTATGAGGTGTCTTATTGAACGGTGTACACAAAAATGTATGTAATACTTAGAAAAATGTACACAAATCATTGTGTTAGCGATGTCTATGGAGATTCTCAATCATCCAGGTCATGGTTGTCTGAAAAGTGTTTTTTTCCCTCCTCCAAGAGCAACTGGACTTCTTTGTTTTTCTTTGAAGACCTTTTGCTTCTTCTGACTGGATGATGGAGAATGGAAGGATTTATAATCCTTGCAGACAGCTAGTCATTTGCATTCTTTTAGAGAGTCATTAAGGCCGCTTGGAGATTTATCTGTCAGCCCTGGCGGCCATCTTTTCTTTTGGATCTTCAGGGCTGCCACCCTTAGTGCTGTGGAAAAGTGGGGAGGGGGTTGCATGGAGTTGGTAAAGCTATTTAGCCATAACAACATTCTTTTCTCTGAGAGTCAAGGACGTCCAGCCTGCATCTGGGGTGGTGTGACTGGGAGGCATCTCCAGCTGGGATGGTGAATTGATTGGACCATGTGATGGACATGTGGGTGCAGGGGAAGGGACTTTGACTTTCTTTTGGGTGGAGGAAATTCAGGTTTTCTCAGATGTGCCAATATGGCATCTCTAATAAAATGGATCTTTTGAGGAATTGCTTGCCTCGGAGTTTTACTTGATTGGAGGTGTTACTTGGAACCCTGACATTATTTGTGTCGTCAGGGTCACCTGAGTGGTGCAAATGGATGTGGAGCTTTCTTGGAACTCAAGTGGCAACTGGACTTTCCGTTTTTTGTTTGAAGACATTTCTCTTCTCATCCAAGAAGCTTCTTCAGTTCTGATTGGATGGTGGGGAATGGAAGGATTTATACTCCTTGCAGACAGCAGGTCATTTGCATCCTTTTAGAGGGTCATTGAGGCCACTTGGGGATTTATCTGTGTCATCAGAGTCACTTGAGTGGTGCAAATGGGTGTGGAGCCTTTTGGGAACTATTGAAAGGACTGTGTTGTAGATTGGAGATACGGTAGATGATGTATCCCTCCCCCTCTGTTGAGAGAGTGCTGTTCAATTTTGACATACATGGCCTCTTTGACCCCTCTTTCAAACCAGAGGGTCTCTATGTCCAAGTCCACATAATTCATGCTAGCTTGAACCCCCACAACCACGGATAAACTGACATGAAAGCGGAACAAAATGAAAACTTCCAAGTGTTTCACCTGGTGATGCCACACATTATATTGGATTTTAGAAAGAGGAGAAAATGGGCAGATTTGGTGGTTGAGTATGATAGTTCAACTTGCAGTCCAAGGAGGAATGTAAGCATCTGTGAAGGATTTTCTCCTAAGTAAGCTTCAAGGGAAGGATTCTCCACAGGATCTTATTAGATGGTCCTCCTCTTCTGCTCTTTTTGCATTCTAACAAATGTCCATGTGAGGCACAAATAATTTTTGGTTCCAAGTAAAATGCTTGTCACTCTCCTCCTCCTGATTAAGCGACTGGAATTGGCCTAAGAGAGAGATTTTGTTTGTTATTATGATCAATGACTTGGCCCAAAAGACACAATTTAGGATAAATTCACAAAATGTCATGGAATATTTCTTTGGAATCTCTTCTTTGGAATACAGGGTTGTCGTCACATGACATATCACAACTTCCCCCCCCCCCTTCGCTAAAACAGGGGTGCGGGTGGCCAGCGCGTGATGCATGCGGCCCGTGGGCCACAAGTTTGACACCCCTTCTCTACTACATAAGAGAATATAGCACTCTAAAATGTTTGGTGCATAGAAACAATTACTCTGCCAAGAAGCAAAAACATTGCATTTCATGTTAGCCGACCAAATTGTTTAAACCTGGTCCTATTTCAAGAACATTTTTTCCCCTTTTGAACATCTGTTGTATTTTTAATCAATCACTGCATTACAGTATTCACATTATCTTTAGTTTGTTTTTAATTTTGTTGTACAATGTCAACGTTGTAAGATTAGGATGGTTTACAAATATAGTAAGCAAACATATCTCTAAATATTGAACTCAGAGGAGGTGCAAAATGTGTGTCTGATGATTGGTCAGAGAAACAAATAAGCTAAAGAGATGTTACCAGCTACTGTTATTTGAATGTCCCTTTGGTTTCATAGCAGTTCTCCACTCTATGTAATTGTTCTAACTAAGCCAATTATTTTATCCACATTATATGCATTTGAACTAGAAACTTTTGCTGAGAGAGATATTTTGTGCATGAAAAAGCAGTGTCTATTCCAGAAAAATCTACCTTGTAAGTTAGTTTGCCTACAGAAAAGTCGTAGGACAATCAAAGACATTTATGGGAGTAGCAACACATTCAATAGTTAAGGCAAAAAATAGCATCTTCAGTAATAATGAAAAACTTGCTTGAAAATGGGAGTTTAAGATGCATTCATTTTCCACATGCTCCAAAAACCATGGAAATTGCGTTTTAAGATAGCCATCTTAAATTATGTGCCATTTAAGCAGGAATTTAAAAAGGCCTCCACAGAGGCCTTTATGGGAAGAAGAACAATTCGTCAAAACAGACTCCACCTGCTGCACCAAGTAAGCCAAACTGTTGCTAACACACCTTTAACAAGAAATATATATTTTTTTTCTTGGTAAAATGTATCTGTTGTTCTTGCTTAAGTGAATTTCACATGTAATATTCATCTTTGGGCAGCTTCTAGATTCAGTTGTGTCTGTTTGTGTAAGATAGGCAAAGCACCATTTTAAGGTGCCCCAGTTAAGAGTGTCTTCGGGTACTAGTTTCAGGGGTGGGCTTCAAAAAATTTAGCTGGGGGTTCTCTGCCCGGTTGCTGGGGAGGCATGGCCATGGTCGCCGTGGCGTAGTCAACCTTCTGCACCATGGTGTGTGTGGGGGGAATTTTTGCCCTCCCCGGGCTCTGGAGGCTTTTCTTGAGCCTCCAGGAAGGCGAAAATGACCTCCCCAGACTCTGGTGGCTGGAAACGTTTCCGGCCTTCCCGAACTTCTGGTAGGCCCATTTTTCGCCTTCCCCGAGCCTCTGCACATACCCTGCACTTACCTGAATCCAAAACGGGCTGTGTGGGGACTCCTGGGAGGGGAGGGATGGGCAGGGCCAGCCAGGAGTGGGATTTGGGGGTTCTCTGAATGGCACAGAATCTTAGCTAGAGGTTCTCCCGAACCCCTGCGAACCCCCAGCAGCCCACTCCTGGCCAGTTTCCATTCACCTGCACTATCCCATGCCTTTCCTAAGGGAAAATTATGAGGCAGCTGGCATTAAAAGGCTCTCCCTGCAGGGAGCATATTCAGCCAGTGCCAGCCTCATGCCCATCCTCTTCTTTCCCAGAGGGAAAGATGCCAGGCGGGTTAAAAAAAACAGCTTGAGTTTATATTTAAAAAGAGTTATCTTAAAGTGGACAAAAGTCCATAGGAAATAATGGGAAACTACTACAGACACGACAGAGAGCAGCACCAGCTGCAACGGGCAATGTACAAAGTGCAGAATAGATTTCTGAAAGGAAATGGAATGGAACAGAATAGAGAAATGAAATGAGATGGTTTATGTTACTTTTCTGCTCTGTTATTTCTTATTTTTACTCCACATTACTTTAAACTATTCTGTCACTGTAGCAGACACAAGGCCACAGGCATTGCCCAAATTTGGCCCCATCTTCCTGCCATGAAGCCCATTCATTACCATTACAAAGAGAGAACTACATCATCTAACACTTTATCTTCTGTTATTTTGAAGCTTCATAAAAGGCAGAGGCCATGAACTGTACAGAGTGGGATTTTTTAAAAATTGAGCTTATTGCTAAGAGCCTTCCACATTGGGACAAGAAAGAGATCCCTGTTGTGGTCTGCCAGCAGCCCGTGGAGCTGGCAGCGGAGTCGGACAGTGAGGAGGCTGGGGAGGACAATGCGCCAGTCCTGGAGTGAGGGGAAGGCCTGGACGAGGGCTCTGTGTTGGAGGTAGAGATAGGGCCAGGGCCATCTGGGAGCGGTGCGTGGATTCTGGAGCCTCCAGAGGCAGATAGCAGAGAGGCAGAGGAACAGGAGGAGCCTGTTCCTAATGCACCCATGCAAAGAGCTGCCAGAAGGCAAGAGCAGCTGAAACAAAAAGGACGACTCAGGAGTAAGGCCAGGAGATGATTGCCGCCTCCCCCCCCCCCCCCGCCGTCCCAGAAGGCTTAAAAGAGCAGCAACGGCTCTTGGGATCTTTGTAGGAAAGCAACGTTGCTACATTTGTTTCTTGTCGGCATCTCTTGCTTCTGAACTTTGGGTTTTTGCCAAGAAAAGCCTTTGGCAGGGTGCCAAAGAAGACAAAGGTTGGTGATAAGGCCGAAGGACTGTTTATGAAGGATTTGTTTTGGACTTAATTTGGACTAAGCTGAAAATGAAGGAATTCTCAACTGTTCTAATAAAATATGTTTGTTTAGGACTGATTGTGTCTGGTAATAACTACTTGGGTCTAGGTCACAACAATCCCCTTGAAGAAAGTTTATACTTAGACATGGAATTATCTGCTGGAAGCAGCATGGCAGAACTGAAATGAATGATGACTGCAATAGAAACGTGTTTCTTAACCTTAGCAGCTTTAAGATGTGAGGACCAACTCCCATTTCTCAGCCAGCCTATCTACCCAGAATTCCGGGAGTTGAAGTCCCCACATCTTAAAACTGATAAAGTTGAGAAATACTGATACAGACTGATGGGTCCACCATAATCTCACTCTAGGGGTGATCAAAAGGTTCCAACTTTAGAATATGCCACACCAGAAATGGTTGTTTTGTGCATGTTCTGTTTAGAAGAAAACACTTGCATTCAGTGTTTGTGTTGAAGCTCAACACAGTAGCCTTTGTGTTGAAGCTCAACGAAGTGGATTTAGACCCAAATATGGCCTTCTCAAGAACATTGTTTCAAGCATTTCAGCTGGTTCTGTTGTTTTGTGACTCATAATTGGGTTTTTTTCTTCAGAATATTTCTAATAGAATAATTAATTATATACATATTTGAAAAACCCTTTCATTTTAAATTGACTTTTAGGCTGCAGGTATTGGCCAAATTTGGTCCCACCTTAAATTGCTTTTATGATTTTCCTCTCTCTGCTTTCTCCAGTTGAGGACTAAGTACCGTATTTTTTGGACTATAAGACACACTGGACTATAAGATGCATCTAGATTTAGAGGAGGAAAACAAGAAAAAAAGTTTTTGGCCTCTGCGTGTCCAATTTTTGCCTTCCCTGGACCCCAGAAGCATTTTGCAGGCCAAAAACATGCCCGTTTTTGCCAAAAATGTGCACGGTTTTGGCCTCCCAAACCCCCTGTGCATTTCATTTTTGCCAAAAATGTACCCATTTTTGGACTGTAGAGTAATTCTGGGGCCCAGGGAGGGTGAAAATGGGATGCGCAGAGGATTCAGGAGGCCAAAAATGGGATGTGCGGAGCACTGCAGAGTGCTTCTGGGGGCCAGGGAGGGCAAAAATGCAACACGTGGAGGGTTTGGGAGGCCAAAAACAGATTTGTATTCAGTCTATAAAACGCACTGAAATTTTCACCCACTTTTAGGGGTGGGGGTGGGGGAACTGAAAAATACGGTAACTTATACCACCCATTCCCCAGAGCCAAAGGCTACCAACAGTGAGGAAGAGAGGGCCTCTAGAGGGCTTAAACTGAAGGTAAGACCTGCTGGTCAAAAGGGGTGAATGGGAACAGCAGGTGCAAGGAAGCTTGATGTCAACTCTTTCTGCAGCAACAGTGATGGCACCAATTGCTACGCAAGATAATACTGAGACGGAGTCAGTACATAGGGGGACTGGCAAGGATCCTATAACTCCGAGTGCTGGAATAGTCCATTTAAACCCTGAATCCAGGCCCCTGCCCAATGCAAGAATCTAAGTAAAAGCATCCCAGCCAATAGCTGTTCAGCTCTGCTTAAACGTCATCCATGAAGGGAAGCCAACCCCCCCATTCGAAGGCTTCAGTACTACTTCTGCTTCCAAATGAATCTTTCTTGCTGGTTGATATCAAGTCAAGGGTACTGATCCTCTTATGCCTTTCTCCATCTTTCGGTCCTGAAAGAGGGTTCAGGGCAGTGGTGGGTTTCAAATTTTTTTACTACCAGTTCTGTGGGTGTGGCTTGGTGGGCGTAGCAAGGGAAGGTTACTGCAAAATCCCCATTTCCTCCTGATCAGCTGGGACTTGGGAAGCAGAGAATAGATGGGGCGGAGCCAGTCAGAATTCTTACTACCAGTTCTCCGAACTACTCAAAATTTCCTCTACCGGTTCTTCAGAACTGGTCAGGACCTGTTGAAACCCACCTCAGGTTCAGGGATTTCCTAAAAGGACTATGTTTGGCTTTTCTAATTGCAGTTTTACCATAGTATGGTAAGTTAAGGCATCCTGAAGGAGGCTACTACACTTGAGAAGTATTTTTTTTTCAAAGTAAAGTGAATATATCTTCACCAATCCACACGTTAGTCTGTGTGTTCATTCATTAGTACATATAATTGGTGTTCTTGTAGTATTTTAATAGTCACGTATACATTAGAAATTCATATAGGACAGGGGTGTCAAACTTGAATTCATTGAGGGACGCATCAGGGTTGTGTTTGACCTTGAGAAGGTGGGGGAGCATGGCCAGGGTGGGTGTGGCAATCTCGATGTCACTCGTGTCAGGGATGCTTGTAGTGGCCCGAGCGCTTGTGGCCCTCCCAAACTCAGTTTTTGCTGGCAGAGGGTTGCAGGAGGCCGTCACAGCCAAAAAAGGAGCTCAGGAGGGATGTGCGCAGCTCTCCCAAGCTCCATTTTTGCTGGTAGAGGCACCGCAGGCTAGTCCTTCACTGTTTCCAGGGCAGCCGTGCGGACCAGATTTAAGCATCCCACGGACTGGATCCGGCCCCTGGGGCTTGAGTTTGATACCCCTGATATAGGAAAAAATACTTCTTAAGCATGGAGGACAATGTTCTGCAGACCTCTATATTCCACCAAAGTCTAAGATGGATATGTAGCATCTCATCTGACTTAGAACTTACATTACTAGCAGTTGTTATCATATGAAAGTGAAGAATCATGGTCATCTGAGTACTTTTATCTTCCCTTTTTAGATTTTCCCCTAAGGGAGGGTGGGGATCTTGAGACACATCTGTGTTTCCTTTAATTTCCCATTTGATATTTATTGTCTTGTAGCATTCTGGGTGCAAGCTAATGAAAGTCAGGCAATTTCAGAGTCGCTTGGTGTTTAACTCCTTAATTCATTTTACTTTCAAAGGACAAAACAAATATCCCAAGAAAACGATACAGCCACAAAAGGACACATTAAAAGATACTGACAATATAAAAATTGTTAAAGAATTGGACACCCGACAGCAACAGAAGGTATCCAGTCAGCAGTGGGTTTCACATATTCTTACCACCAGTTCACCCTGCTCGCCTTCCGTGCACGCACCTGGCCTTCCGTGCATGTGCTTTGACCTCTCTCGCGCCTTCCATGCATGCACCTGGCCTCAAAAACATGGCTAAATAGGATGGCAGGCCCACCCGCAGTCATCACTACTGGTTCACTCGAACTGGTACGAATCGTCTGAATACCATTTCTGTATCCAGTGAGTTGTCAGTTAGGAAAAGAAAGTTAACAAAAGTCATGATCGGGCTATATAGAACAGGAAGTACAAAAGCACAACAGAGATTCTGGATTTCTCTCCTTGAGTGTGTGGAGGCAGACGGAATAGGTTACAACAGTCTTTCCAATATCTGAAAGGATGTCACACAGAAGAAAGTGAAGGCCTGTTCTTCAGTTTTCCAGTATGGAGGACATAAAAGGATTTAAATTACAGGAAAACAGATTCTAATTGAATGTTACAAAAAGTGTTAACATGCACATCAAATTAAAGTGCCTATCATTAAAGCATTCTGCCCAAGGACTTGGAGCAGCAAGAGGTCCAGAGATGAGGGCTTAATCCTACCCTCATAGGTCCCATTCCTTCCTTTTTCTGAATTGTTCCTATAATTTTCTCTTCTATTCGGTCCTGTTCGTTAAATACATTCTAGTTGGCAGATAATTTGACTTTCATTAGCATTTTTATTCAATTTTCAAAATCCATCCTGAAATTTTAGTTGATGCTGTTTTAACTGCATCCGTTGGCATTATTGTATTAAACATAGTGATTAGACAGAGTTACAGTTTTCCAAAGAATACAATCTCGTGTAATTCCCACTGAAAGTTGAGGACTTATTTCTACATATAGTCAGAACAATTATTTTATAAATGAATGAAATAATTTTGGGAGGATGTTAAACTCCCTTATTTTTTATCCATCAAGAAACTTGAATGGTAAAATAGCAAAATATATTCTAACATGTCTTTCAAAATCAAACAGGATTTTTCCATGATGAGGATAAACTTGGAACTGGGTCATCATTTTTCCCCAGTCCAGTCTTATGCCCTGCTATTCCATACGGTGAACATGCTCTCCCAGAATTAAACCCAATGAATTCAGCTAGCCTGTTAAAGAAGACCTTTTAAAATATGTTTTCTTGCAGAGGATTTCCTATTTTCTTTTTCTTGTTTAAATTCAGTATTAATGACTGTGAAGTTTTCTTCTCACACCATACATATTTTATGGACAGTGTATTGACTGGGTCAAATCTTAACAATACAAAGAAGTATGTGTAATCCTAATCTTCCAACTTCAACAATACTATTCTCTCTTCATAATTCTTTATCATTTTTCCCATTAATTCATTTAAACATAGATAACATTTCTTTGCACCATGTATTTGTTATCCCTTACTAAATTACTAATATTTATTATTTTAAGAATTACTCATTATTCTACCATAACTTCAATATTCCAAATGTGTAGGATTACTAAGAAAGCCAAATATTAACAATATTTAATCAATCCCAGGAGTGTATCTCAAAATCCCCCCCCCGTTTCTAACCCTTAATATTTTAAATTCACAGTATACTTTAACACACAATTTTAATAATACAATTAAATTACCTAATCCCAAATTACCATCTACTAAGCTTAATATATTTTCAGTTATAATACGTTGTATTATCTATCTATCTATCTATCTATCTATCTATCTATCTATCTATCTATCTATCATCTATCTATCTATCTATCTATCTCTATCTATTCACTATTTTCCCTATTTGTATTTTCCGATTTTATTAATATATTTTCTCCATATTATCCATCATCTCTTAAGCTTTTTAAAATTCCACCATTTATTGACTTTTTATTCAGCCTTTATCTTTCTCTCTTGGAATCTTGTAGCTCTTTTTGATGTTTTTTTGTTGTTGATATTTTTATTTTTTGAACGAGACATTCTTTGTTTCCAATCCCAAAATATCTTCTTTCCTCCTCTTCTCAATTTTATACTCCTCTAGTCATTAATGTTTTCCTTCAGAGTAGAAATGTTGTCCTTTAATAGATTTTTCTTATTTATATTTCGTATTTCTAAACAGCTCCATCTCCCTCAATACCCAGTTATTGTAGTTGACTAAAGGCAACACAACTACTACTGATTGCATACAGGTAGACTCTGCATTATAAGCATAATGGAGCCTGTCCATCATGGTGGTAAGTCGTGACAGTCATAAATTGAGCCATAAATTTTGAGTAGTTTGGAGAACCAGTCAATACCACCTCTGACTGCCCCTGCCCCCATCTATTCTCTGCCTCCTGAGACCCAGCTGATTGTGAGGAAATGGGGATTTTGCAGTAACCTATTCCTGAAGTGGGGTGGGAATGGAGATTTTACAGCATCTTTTCCCTGCCACGCCCACCAAGCCACGCCCATCGAGCCACACCACGCCCACCAAGCCACACCATGCCCATCAAGCCATGCTCACAGAACTGGTAGTAAAAAAATATTTAATCCCACCCTGGTGGGATTGGTATTATGATCCCTGCTCCCAAAGACTTGCTTTCCTTTGAATTATTTATTTATTGACTAATTCAAGGAGCAGTTGATTATGTTCCCTGGTCCCATTTGTTGCTTACAGGTGTTCATATGCAAATATTCCCCTTCCTATCAAAAAGAGTGGGTTTAATGGTGATTTCTGGGTAAATTGTGACTCTTGATATCCATTGGCAAATGACTTCCTTTGAGCCTGGATTTTCTTATCTTGGTGTATGGGAATGATAACATTCTGTCTGGAAATGTTGCAGTTAGAGGAATTATAATGCACTCTAAAAATACTCAATGATCAGTTCTGGACCATTTTGCAAAGATTTTCTGTTTGTTTGATCTCTACCAAGACACTTTAGTTGTATGTTCAATTTTAAGACATTTTCTGTTGTTGTTTTGTGTTGTTTTTCCTTTTCTCTCTCTCCTCCTTTTTCTTTTTTCTTTTTTTAAGTAGTTGACATAATTAGAAGTTAGATGAGAAAGAGAGCAAAAATCTCTTAACAAAGGGTGATATGATTAAAAGCTAGAATAAGTGATAGAAATAAGAAAAGGGAGAATATTAGTGTATACATTTTTATATCATAAAATGAAAGTAATAGCAAGAGAAAATGTGGAATAACTGAACAATGTTAGACTATAACTTAACACAAGTATGTATTATTATTAGAAATATATAAGCGGATTGGAATGTAAGTTTTATTTGTATTAGAATGTATGACACCCAAATGCCAAACTGTTCACGCATTGATTTGATATTTTTATTTTTTTAAAAAATTAAGGGATGAGAATGTAAAGTGCTTTTACTGTAAAATATTTGAATTTGTCAGAACAGGCATATCCATTTGGGAAATGTAGAAAAGTAGATAACACTTTTTATAAATAAATAGCATTTCAAAATCGAGAGAGAAATTTCCAAAGTGCACATCCAAACCAGCATTCTCAAAATAACGTCTCCTTAACACCACTCATCCTAAGTAGAAAACAAAATGCCAAACTGTGCAACAAGATATGCAAAATCAGCCAAAATATTATTTTGAATTTGAGATTCAGGGATAAATAAACAAATTCAAACCAGTCCAAGGTTCAATTCAGTAATAAACTTGCCTGTATGGAGAAACTTCAACATGCCAACAACTACTTTTTTGGCAGCATGGGATGACAATATTATGGGTAGTGAATCCTTCAGAAAAATGTGATCTTGCAAACTATCAGCCAAAGAGCTTTAAGGGTTTCTCCTCAATAAAGTTTTGAAATATTTTTTATTTGTGCCTCTTGCAAGATGGAGAGAATTGCAACACTGAGCTTTCTTGTTGCCCAGCAAAATAAACCTACACAATAGCTGTGCTGAACTTATATATTAAAAAAATATTCTACTCTGTTTTCCCGAAAATAAGACCCAAATAAGTCCTAGCATGATTTTTCAGGATGCTCATAATATAAGCCCTACCCCCCACAAAAAATAAGTCCCAGTTAAGGTTTTCAGCCAGATGGATGCATTTAATATTGTATTCCACCCAAAATAAGACCTAACCAGAGAATAAGCCCTAATGCATTTTTGGAGCAAAAATTAATATAAGACCCGGTCTTATTTTGGGGGAAATGCGGTACTCCAACTAAAGTGAATACTTTCAAAAGCTATTTATAAAGAAACGTATTAAAGATTGAAGAGACTAATCCTCTGACCACTTTTTTTTTCTAGCTGGCAGTCTTACTACCATGGCTCATCAGTTCATCTCAATATCAGAGATCAGCATTCATTCTCTTCCCCAACTGAGTCTATCAATAGCAGGAAAGATACAACCATGTCAGAAATTCTACCAAGCCAGAAAGTCTATTAACATCCCTTCCCCAATCCCTTCAAACCGTTGGTTCAAAAGCACTTGAAAAGACTTGATTTCATTCAACACTTCAAATTGTGTTTGGGATTCATTTTCAAAGTTCAGTTCAAAACTGTGATTTACCCAATCTCTTTCAAAATCACATAAACTGTTAAGCAATTTTGGAAGGATTTTTATGGGATAAAAGACTAGCCATGCAACGTACCTCCAAGTCAGTCTTATCTGCTCTTTGTAAAACATTAAATCTAGAGACAGTTTAGAGGAATGTTTAAAATACCATAGCTGGATGCATTTATCCTACAAAGATTAAAAGGAGACATAGTTGCAGCCCTTAGGTATCTAAAAATTGTCATCTAGACAAGGGACCATTCTCCATCACCCTGTAGGGCAGACCAGTGGAATGAAACTACAGGTAGTTGTCAATTTACAACCACAATTGGGACCGGAACTTACATTGCTAAGCAATGCAATTGTTAAGTGTGTGATGCCCAAATTTATGGCCTTTTTTTGCTAGTCATTAAGCAAATCATGTGGTCATTAAGTGAATCCGACTTCCTCCATTGACTTTCCTTATCAGAAGCACCTCAGGAAGGCCCCAAAAGGTAATTATGAAACCTAGAATGCTGCAATCATCATCATTACATTCTGATTGCACAGTGCTTAAATTTTGATCACATGACCAAGAACTTTGCAACAATCTTAAGTGCTAGTCATGAGTCACTCTTTTCAGTGCTCTCTTAACATCAAATGGTTGATGTTACGGATGGCCATAAGTCAAGTACTGCCGTTTCAGGTCAGTAGTGGTTAAGGCAAGCTAGAAATTTTGAAACCATGAGTTTTAGTCCTGCCTTAGGCATAAATCTAGCTGGGTGACCTTGGGCCAGTCTCAGCCTAGAAAAAAAGCAGGTAATGCAAACCACTTCTGAAATCTTGCCAAGAAATTTGCTGGGATTTGTCCAGGCACTTACCACAAATCAACACTGACTCAAAAGCGCCAAAAAAAGAAAAGAAAAAAAGCTGTCAACCGGTGGAATAGGTTGCCTCATGAAGCAGGCTGCCTCATGAAGACCCTTCATTGAGGTCTTCAGATACGAATACAAAGTTGTACTCTACTTACAACAGTTTCGTTAGTGACCGTTGGAAATTATGACACCGAAAAAAGAGACTTATGACCATTTTGAGTGTTGCAGCATCCCCTTGGTCACATAACCAAAATTCAGATTCTTGGCAACTGACTCATTCATGATGGTTGCACGGTCCCAGGGTCATGTGATCCTGTTTTGTGATCTTCTGACAAGCAGAGTCAGTGGGGAAGCCAGAGTCACTTAACAACCTTCTTACTAACTTAATAATTGTCGTGATCGACTTAACAGCTATGGCAGGAAAGATTGTAAAATGGACCAAAATTCACTTAACAATTATCTTGCTTAGCAACAGAAATTTCGGGCTCAATTTTGATTGTAAGCAGTGGTGGGCTGCTGCCGGTTGTTAACAACTGGTTTGCCCAGAACTGAAAATGTGAGCGTGCGCAGCATCAAAAAACCAGCAATTATATAGGATGTGATGGCGCCAGGGTAAACGGGTGGGGCCAGCCACTAGTCAGAACTACCGGTTTGCCCGAACTGGCCTGAACCGGCAGCAGCCCACCACTGGTTGTAAGTCAAGGACTACTGGTAGTCATTTGTCTGCAATGTTAAAAAAGCTCCTGAATCAGGGTTGGTATTCAGCTGGTTCAGACCGGTTCGGACGAACTGGTAGTTCTGTTGATCAGCTGCACCCACCCAGTTGCCCCCGCCTATCCTGTCCTATATTTCCTTCTTTCTGGCTCAGCTGATTCGTACAACACAGCTGATTTCTGCACCTTGGATGCCTGGAGTTAAAAAAAAAAACTAAAGTGACTACTAGAAAAGGCCTTAGGGAAAAGCCTACCATGTTCTATTGGACTGGTAACAGAACTAAATCTGACAATTAAAGGAAAATAGCCCAAAGATAAATTGAAAAAAATTCTTAATCTCTTAAAAATAAGAACCCTACATTGTTAACAGCTTGCCAAGAACAACAATGGTATAATTTCAAGGCTTCCTCATTTGTTTGCAGAGTGAATATTAAAAGTGCTGTCTGCAGCCTTGAAGCATTTCCCCTGGGAACTGTTAGTGTCTGCAGTAACGAGGTCATTCATTTTTTATTAGGCAAAGAGTTTCTGTGAAGTTAAATGTGCTGACAACCTTTTTGTCTTTGATGTTGGGTTTCACCTCAGTCCCTCCTGTTCATTCAGCTCCTCCTTAGCAAAGCTGGGAAAATCTCCTCCATCTGTGTTAAGTGACTTGCATTCTGTTTGCTTTAGATACGGTGATAAGCAGATGGCCATTAAAGGTACAACATTTAAAGGTGGCATAGAATTTCAGTGCATGATGGAGATACAAATGATTATGGTGCCATCATGAAGTCACATCTTTCATGTCACAAAGACCCATGATTTATTCAAGGGCCACACAGACAATTGTCTGCATAGAGGCCAGAAAGTCATTCTTAATCTGGGAAGTAGAAAAGTTAAGCGTCTTTACTACCTTAAGTAGTTCTGATTAATTTGATTGTGTTGCTCTAGTTAACAAAAGCAGATCAAAATCAGCTTAAAAAGCAAAGTTCCTTTGAATTATTTTTGCAGCGCATAATTCACCTCAAAATCCAGCCCAGCCAATCCACTTTTGCAAGTACAATATTTTGGATGCTATCTCCTAGTCAATTCTTCCAGCTTTTCCTCCTCCTGGGCTGGGGGAGGAAATGTATGCCCCTCCCCCTGGGCATACATTCATCTCCCACTTTCTCTGCTAAGAAGGCTTTGTAGTCAGGTGATAATTGACTCACCATTCACCTTTCTAAAAGAAGATGGTCCCAAAGGTTGAATCACAGACTGGATGGAATGTGAAATCAGGGCAAAGAGTGCTTTGGACATATTTCATAGTTGAGGGGAGATGGCAATATGTATATTAGTTTGCTTTGTTTCTTCAAACACAAAAGGGAAATTTCTTACATCTTGAGGGGACTGTATTCCCTAGAGCAGGGGTTGGTAACTTTTAACACCCAAAGAGTGTTTGGACCCATTTCCCACAGAAAAGAAAACACAGAGAGCCACAAAGGTCCTAACCGGAAGCCCCCAACCCCCACCCCCCACCCCGGTTCAATTCTGGAGCTGACTGGAAGTCCGGTTTCCTCACCATAGAGTCTCTTCCTAGCACGGCATCCTTTTTCCTCTACCTGTTATAACTGAAAGCCCTAAATTGTGGAGCTGACTGGAAAACCCACCCCTTGCCATAGAGCAGTGTTTCTCAACCTTGGAAGCTTGAAGATGGGTGGACTTCAACTCCCAGAATCCCCCAGCCAGCACTGGCTGGGGGATTCTGGGAGTTGAAGTCCACCCATCTTCAAGCTTCCAAGGTTGAGAAACACTGCCATAGAGTCTCCTCCTGGTGCTCTGTGTCCCCCCCCCCCAACCAGAAAGTCATTTCAAAATTGTGGCACTAACCAACGACAGGGAGCCGCAACAGAGAGATGAAAGAGCCACATATGGCTCCAGAGCCATGGGTTGCTGACCCCTGCCCTAGAGATTAGGGCCAGCTTTATTCTATCTGAGGAAGAAATAATATTTCCCCTTTCTGCAAGAAAACCTGCTATGTTTTGAGAGATTATTGATAACCTTTGAGTTTTCTTTTGATGAAATTGTTTTGACATCATGTGTGCCTTTTTTAAAAAAAATCTTATTTATAAAGCCCAAATTACAACCTAGCAATAAAGAAATTAAAAAAACATTTCAATTAATGGATTAGCTGTGAGTTTTTTGGCTCATAGTGTAAACAGATTTATTATATGGATTTCTGGGTGACAGCCCCAGATCTGAAATAAACTTGAATCTGTTTCTCAACAGTTTCTGTATCTCTGTTCAACTTCTTTGTTCAACTACTTAAATCATCCTAATAACTTGATAAACAGTTCATGGTTTATTCAATAAATCATAATTGGCTGAGATAACATAACAAGCTAAGTATAAAATATGGATTGGAAATTGCAAACATAGTAAACCAAAGTAGACAATCCAAGTTTGGATTCAGCAAGGCAGGCAAAGCCAATCTCATCAAAAAATCTGAAAGAAGGCTACTGCTTATTCAGGCTATAATAATTCTGTTTTATGGGACACAATAAAATAGGTAGTGGAATTAGATTAGGATATGAGCCTTAGTTAAACAAACTAAATTGTGAGGAACTATTGTTTATAACAGCCTTTTTTAAAAAAAGTTAACCACATTTTAAATAATATTTTTATATTGAAATAGGTTAGAAGAAATATATAGACACACAGTGTCTATAAAATACGTATATTCACCATACTTGGTAAATTGAATGTATGAGTTTAGCATAGAAAAGCAATATATAACTAGATCTGATCTTGAGATTTATTCCAAATTTTATAAACCATACCTATATACTATTGCTTATTTTCTAAGCAGGGTTAATTCTCTTTTCCTATTCCAATCCACGAGTTTCAATTGCTTATGAGAGTGCTCTTTTGAAATATATTGCATACTTTATCTGTTACTTGTCCAGTTTATTTGCATCCAGTTTAAAATATAACAGACAATAATTAGTATTGCAGTCAACTTATAGTATATCCAGAATAATCAAATCACAAAGACGTTTTGATATTTCTGCAACAGTTATATTTCTACTTGAATATATATAAACTCAAACCTT